>CAJFCX010000307.1:0-23300 GCA_904066255.1 Eimeria sp. OTU-X
TATATATATATATATATATATATATATATAATGTCCTGGGCCCACCCAAAATTGTGTGTCGAGAACTGGAAACGGGAGAGTTTGATGTTGTGGAGTGGAACTGTTGGTTCCGCGTGAATGGCCTCCTTCCAAATAGGTCTTGGAGCGTTTTTCGAAGCATATATGCTCAGCGGGCTCAGAGCGTTGCCCCGCTCCTGGGCCGTATACAAGCTGGACGACGGCAGTTCAGCGAAACTTATGCCGTTCAAATCGGTTGCTCCTGACTGTTGAATTGTACATGGTGGACTGTTGTAACGGTGATGTTCATATGACAGCTGCGCTGGAGCATGAAGAGTAAAGTACAAAGGTTAAGAAGGAATTCATCGACGACGAATTGTGCGGGCAGCGGCGCAGCAGGCCGTGCGTGAGTGCTCTTTTCCTATCTGCAGTTAAATGCCGATATACAGGAAATTTTCGGAGAATTGTGTCGGGAGAATTATCTTGCAATAGATACTGCCACATTCCTCGATATGTCCCTACGTTACATACTTTTTTGGGGGGATGAACCAGTTCCCGAGCCAGCCATTTACAACAGTTCAACTGCTGGGGAATGCCATGGTGAGGTTACCGTGGGAGGCTCCAGCCGGAGCTTTCTACTGCATACCTGCTACTGTATTCCCTTCCGAAATGACGGAACTTCTTCACTACCACCTAACGTTAGAGACAGTACTTGGGCTTGCGCATAACGCTGTTTTGAGCCTTCAGTTACAGTTAACTGCAGTGCAACATGCCGTGAAGCCCCCTGTTCCAAAGTTACAGGGCCTGGGCTACAGTACTCACGAACATGACAGGTGGCCAACCGCTTTTAAGGGACTCTCCTCTGACTGCTTCGGCTCCAATGGAGCTCTCAGTTGTCCTTCGACAGCGTCGACAGGCGTCGCCACACCTAGCTTAAGGGTCTTGGGTCGCCGCCTGCGATGCCTGGAAACTGCAGGTGGAGGATAAATGCTTTCAAGGGACTCATTTTAAGTACTTCGACTCCACTGAAGCTCACGAGAGTACGTGTAACCGGCCTCGTTACAGGTTCCAGCCTGTGACCTGGTAAATCTCCATATGATATCTGCAGTACCATCGCCAGCAGGCCTGGTGGCAAATTAGATTCCCTTGGTTTTGTGTGCAGAATTAGTAGGGACCCGTGAGCCAGGGCAGCAAGAAAGCAGATGAAAACAGCAGGCCAAACGGGATGATATGCTCGGCAACCGTAGTTGGACACGAGTGAGTCCCAGCGCCGTGCACGTACAGCTTCACAAGTACCATTTCTGGTGTAAAATGAAATACAAATAGGAAAATTAACTGTAGTGGCCTTTTCCGCAGGCGTTGGCTTGGCCCATTTGAACAAAGCACAGCGACGACTACTGGGGCTGGATGACACTGCGTACGTGCCGCAGCACAGCGCTGCGCGAGAAAGATCAGTTATATTATTCGGGAGTTTCTTGCCCAGAAAAGTAATGCATTTTTGTTCGAACAGCAGTTTCTAGTGGAACTGCATTTCTAGTTAGAGGCTGCACCTAAAATACACTCGGCATGGAAATCCCGTAATAGTTACGTAGACATTGAGCTCGCCACAGGTGGGGCCGGCGCGATGAGATGCGTGAGGCTGTCGCTGTTTGCGCCGAATCTCTCCGCACTGTTTCTTTGCTTATTAGCCGTGATCTTGTTCGAAAGTGCGTAGTGTGGCTTAACGAAGTAATGCTAGGGGGTGGTTGTGTGGGACGTGACTGATGACTTTCGGCATAAACGTGGGGGCGCCACTACATGCACGAGAGCTGTATGCTTATTGCTGATGTGCGTGAACAACGGGGTTGCTCATGTTGTTGACTGAGAACTGGTGTGTTGAAACTCACGAGGAGGACCTACAGCCGGCCACGTGACGAATGGATGCTGGAGTGTGGCGTGGGCGTGTGGGAGTCTTGAGGCGCTCCAGGAAACATTGGGGCCAAATGCAGTTTCCATATGCAAATAGACCTTTCCAGCACGCGGCACTGGTTCTTGCAACCCAGGTTCCCTTGAGCTATGCCCGTCGCATGCAGGAGAAACGCATCTGGCTTATTTTTTGTTTGGCAGAGGGCCTTGTCTGTTGCTCTGGGTGTCGCAGGTCTGAATTAAAGCTCTTTTAGGAGACGAGCGCGGTGGCTTGTACAACAAACAACTTCTTTTGGACATTCCAGACAGCTGCGGACTAGGGGTCGGCACAACGCATGGATTGCACCTTTTTCAGTAATATCTGGTTGCAATCTTCAGTGCTGTCTGGCTTGCAAACGATGCTTTATGGGGTTGTTCCTAACCAGCACATCCAGCAGTTTGAGGAAAATAAAGCGAATAGCCTATTTGTACGGATGGAACGAGTGACATGGTCGTCGTAGTGGAAACCAGTTTGGCGTCAAAAATGAGAACTCACGCCACAGAGCACATGCAGCCCCAGGCTGCCCTCACAAGCGGTCCTCTCGCTCAGGGTCATGTAAATGGGATGCAAGATGGATTTGTCCACAAAGATGGGGGTCCCCGTCCAGTGAGGCAAAACATGTTCCGCACGGCGGTGAGTATGTAATTGACGGCTTCTTCGTGTTGTGAGCGTGTGTCACGTGTGATTGTATACTTGCTAGGGTTTACCTGGAAACAAGGAGTGGGCTTGGCGTCTGCAGAGTTGTCCACTAAGTAGCAGCAAGGCTCGCGGCGGACTGTTGACTGTCGGTGCACGAAATGTTTATTTTGGTGCGCCCGCTCTTAGGATGTAACTCAAACGAAGGGCAACGAATTTGAGGATTACTTCTTAAAGCGTGAACTACTCAAGGGTATATTTGAAAAGGGTTTCGAGAAGCCCTCGCCAATACAGGAAGAGGCAATTCCAGTTGCACTATCTGGCCGCAACATTTTGGCCCGTGCCAAGAATGGAACGGGGAAGACTGCTGCGTTCGCAATTCCGGTCCTGGAGAAGTGCCAAATTAACAAGCGCGCAATTCAAGGTACGCGCTACATCCGTGTTGTAACTGATATGTAAGCTCTGTTTCAAAGGCTGAGTGCTAGACGGCCTTTCATCGGTTTCGCATAAGTCTTTCATAGGGTTCCAATTGGTTATGTCTTGCGGCAGGTTTGATCCTTGTCCCTACTCGTGAACTTGCATTGCAAACGAGTGCTGTCGTGAAGGAACTAGGTAAATACCTAAACGTGCAGTGCATGGTTTCGACGGGGGGCACGAGCCTTCGAGATGACATCATGCGTCTTCACAACACTGTTCATGTTCTTGTGGGGACGCCTGGGAGGATTCTGGACCTTGCAAACAAGGATGTGGCAGATCTACGACAATGTCACATTGTGGTTATGGACGAGGCCGACAAATTGCTTTCCCCAGAATTCCAGCCGATCGTTGAGAAGCTAATCGAGTTCATTCCTATGCAGCGGCAAATACTGATGTTTTCTGCCACATTCCCCGTGACAGTGAAAGACTTCAAGACTAAATATCTTGCAGATGCTCATGAAATAAACCTAATGGACGAGCTAACGCTGAAAGGCGTAACCCAGTACTACGCTTTCGTGGAAGAACGACAGAAAGTTCACTGTTTAAATACATTGTTTGCGAAGGTGGGACATTGACGACCGGCAGGTTTCCTCTAGGGCAGCACCTTGCTCCCCGCTGTCGGTTGGGGGGCTAGTGTAGGTGTTGCTTGTGTGGTGCGTGCACCAGCTGACGAGTGCGAATAGTGTCTGCGTAGGGAGAGTTGTGTTAGCGGCCATATTGGTCATGAGTGTTGTGTCCTCTGTGTTCCATTCAGTTGCAAATCAACCAGGGCATCATCTTTTGTAACAGCGTGACGCGTGTAGAGCTGTTGGCAAAGAAGATTACAGAGCTGGGCTTTTCCTGTTTCTACATACATGCTAGGATGCTGCAACCTCACCGCAATAGGGTGTTCCATGATTTTCGAAATGGTGCCTGCCGCTGCCTGGTGTCGTCGGATCTGTTTACAAGGGGTATTGACATTCAGTCCGTCAATGTCGTGATTAACTTTGACTTCCCTCAGAATTCAGAGACGTATTTGCACAGAATTGGACGTTCTGGCCGCTTTGGTCACCTGGGTTTGGCGGTGAACCTTGTTACGTACGACGACCGGTTCAACCTTTACAGGTGCGTTCAGTAGCGAGCTCGACTGACGCAGCAAGCCCCAGTTCATCCGTGGAAATTAATCTGATCCACATGGGGCAGAGTCCAGCGGTTGAAGTACGGCTGATGTGCGGCTTTGCAGGATCGAGCATGAACTTGGGACCGAAATAAAGCCAATACCCAGCCACATCGACCCCGCAACATATACATGATGGATGGGCATCCAAAACCTTCTTTCTGGGGTCAGCGGCATGCCCATGCAGCGATGCTGGTTCAGTTGAGGTGCAGGGTTTAGGAGCGTCGTCATGTGTGCTGTGGATATTGCAACCGCGGTTTGAAGAGATCACCATTTCCTCATTTTCGTGTGTTTGCTTGGGAACTGAAAGAACGAACAATTGGTTGGAACGATTTCGGTGGAAGGGGCCAAGCACGCTCCACGAGTGCCAGAAGGCCTAAGAGACGGTAGCGACACACGTAATCTTTTAGCGTGGCTGTCTTGTCGTTGTAGTTAGGAGCTTGCGTCTCTGAGCATCCAATCTGCAGTATGTAGTCCGATATATAAGGCCTGTCTGAATATGGCGAGCTAGTGCATGAAAGCTGAGGTTGAAATTATTGCTCTGTTGAGCCAATGGGATGCCCACAGCAACCTATGCCGTCCTCAACGCAACAGTGCACGGCTGACTTGCTCGTGCCGTACACGGAGCCAGTATTTGCCCACCTCCGCCTCAGCCGGCATTATAGTGAGTGTGGAATGTGCCAAGGCCACTGTAGGTGGCTGAACCAGTTGAAGGTTTTTCACCATTTACGATGGGAGCAGCCGTACTGATAGGCCAACATGCTGTGAAGAATCGCTCCTGCGCGTAATGGCGGGCGGGCACCTTTTCCTCCAGAGGAGCTAGCGTACGTTCTTCTTCACAACGTATTTCCGTGAGAGCTTTGTTGCCGCCAAGTACTGAAAACAGGCACACCACGATCCGCAGTTGCGCCCGGTTCATACGTATGACGTCGCAACTGGGATACGTGATGCGACAGCTGCACAGCCAGCCTGTCCGCGTGTGTCTTCGACGCACCTGATGAGGCCCTAGCCTCTTCCACTTGAGAGCTTCTGCCTTTGTGAGCCTTACTCCAGGCTTGGGCATCGCAGTTGTGCGGAGCACGAGGCGAACATGGACGCCCTTCATACCGAACTCCTCCCGTATTGCGTTGATCAGCTGCCGTTTATAGTGCGTTGGGAAGTGAGCATACACGTTTGACCATGCCACAAAGGTTGGCGGTTTCGCCTGAACCTGCGTTATGTACTTCACCTGGCACTGCGATCCCAACCTCCAAGGAGGGGGCCAGTGGGTGATGTAGTGCTGAAGCCACAAATTTAAGGTGCCGGTGGGGACGCGGCTGCACCACTGCTTGTACACAAGACAGGATTTGTTAAGCAAGGCGTTCAGATTCTGCGCCTGCGTGGCAGAGGTGAACACCACGGGGCATGCCTTCAGGTGTCCCAAGCCACTCTGCAGGCGCTCGAGTATTAACTGTCGCAAGTGGCTTTGCTTGCTCAGACTCACTAGGTCCCACTTGGTGACGCATACAACCAAGCCGCGTCCCTCCTTCTCGGTTGCTAAGTTGGCCAGCGACAAGTCATGCGAACTCAGGTGGCCGGTCTCTTGTATTTGTGCCGCATCAATGCATAAAATGCACACATCCGAACCGCGGATATTGCGCATTGTCTGCAGGGAGGCTTGCTGCAGCATGTCATCTCCTCGCATCCTCCAACCTCTAGTTACTCCTGCTGTATCTATTAAAGCCATGTGGTGCTTCTTGAAACGAAAACTGATGCAAACGGAGTCCGTGGTAGTACCAGGCGTTGCACTTGCTTTTAATCTGTTCTCCTTCAAGATTGAATTGATCAGGCTCGACTTTCCAGCGTTTGGCCGTCCAATGAACGTTATACGAATAGGGCCTTCACTCTCGCTGCCTCGCGTAGCCACAAGGGGGTGATTAACGGAAGAAGCATTAAATTTGTCGGGACATTCCTGCACTCCACTATCTTGAAGCGGCCCCCCTCCCTTGTCTTCCTGCTCACGTTGTGCCACCACGTGTTTCTGCAACACGTAGGCAAAGAAGGGGAGTATCACTGAAAAGGAGAGCTCAGTGGAGAATGTAGAATACGTCTACCTTCAAGCAATAGAGTTTATGCAGCCAAGTGATTCCTGCAATGTACTATGTGCAGCGACCTCCTACACCCTCCCCTGTAAACTTGACCGGGACCACTCAACTTAGTTCACCACTTAATGCATAACGCTGATTGAGTGAATGGTCTGCAACGGACTCGAGTACAAGAATATAAAAGCTGGCTGATTCTACCGAGTTCAGCTGGACGCATCCAGCATGTGGGCATGGGCTGCAGGCACGTCTATTCTTGATATCTGCGGCTCTGCGCCTACCTGCCTTGTCTCCTCGCCAGAGCCGTGCTTGTCTTCAAGAGCAGTTTGGCCCTCCGATGTTGCACCGTCGACTGGCGCCTTCTTCAGCGACCAAGGCAAGTCTAAGTAGCCCACCAACGACTGGTTATATCCTAATGTTGCGTGCGCGCCACGTCCGTATCGTCTAGATAAGCCCTGAAGCCACGCTTCCGTTGCAGCAGCCTTCTTGTCAAAGGCATCCCCTGCATTCTGTAACAGCAAAAGCAGCAAGTAAACCTGGGCAAGTCAATTGCAAAGGACTGCAAGAGGAACATTCCCGTTGAGTTGCCATCCCAACAGCAGCTCACTAGAAGAATACCACAGCGCTGGGAAAGGAAAAACGCTCGTGGGTACCTCTTGCTCTAGTGACACTTCAGCACTGCACTGGCGCCGTTCTTGCTCTTTTAGTTCTTCCTCAATTCGTACATATAACTCGTCGAAGCCCTGTGGCAACACAAGCCCGCTAATGCCGTCTCACCATCCCCTAGCTCGCTTCATCCGTGCTTTTCTTCCCTTTCCACGTCATGTCACACACATATTATTCAAGAAAATAACACTGTTTTACAGATAAATGTGGCACCGCACTTTCTTTGTTCTCGCAGACACTGTTACGGGGTGGCCGAGCTGGAGTTCGTAGGCGTCTCCTAGGCATTCCGCCCCCTGTATCCCTTCTGTCTTGTTGAGTACAAGAATGACTGATGGATATCTCTTTACAGTAGCTGAAGGCTCAGCCTCATGATACTCGTCAGGGCATTTGGCTTTACGTTCAATTGTCGGCTTTCCGCTTCTGAGTATTCGCAGCTGTCGTGCTAACATTTCATCGATAGGCGTGATGCCTTCCTTGGCATCAACAACGAATAAAACTACGTCAGACGTCTCTAGCGCTCGAGCGACCTGCACAACAAACAGAAAACTGCAGGACGGGGTAGAATGTTGACAAACAAGACCAGCTATCCCACACAGCATGGGGCTGCCCGTTAACACTACCCCGTTATGAAAGGAGATAGGCTATCCTACGTTACCACAAAGTTATCGTTCAAGCCTTACTTGTGCACATATCTGTTGCATTGGCTTGAATGGTGCATCTTCGATGCTCGCCTCAATTCCCGGTGTGTCCGTAAGCAATAAACTCAGGGGTCCACAAGAGCAAAGGGACTCCTTGCGGTCGCGAGTGGTCCCAGGGTAGGGGTCAACAACAGCAAGCTGATGTGGTGTTGTCCGATTTTGCTTCATGCTGTTAGACACCAAAAATCGATTATACACGCTGCTCTTACCCACATTCGCTCGGCCAACCAGCGTAACCCGCCAAGGGGGCGCAGGTGAGGAACCCGACACAGGTCGGGAAAACCCTACAAGCGTGTGCTGTCGTCTGCAGAGCCATCGATTGCAGGATGAGAAACGAGCAATGATGGACGGATGAAACGGCGTTTTTCTGTAGTGAGTTGATATTCCAAAACGAATTGCCCGACTCCATGCGAATTCTCCAGTATGCCGTCGCCTGGAAATGCCTCCTCTACAGTGGTGCAAGCAAGCAGCGGACCCTTCATTAAACTTGACTGTAAGAGTATCACTCGAGCTTCTTCCGGCATGGGCCCCTCTGCATCCTAGCAGTGATGGGCAGTGTACAAGCGACTCGAGACGTCTCCTGCTGATCGGCTGCCAGTAGTGTTGGGCTTGCACAGTGAGACGCATTTGATGCGTCAGCGGCAGTAAAAAGCACTTTTTCCATAGTAGTACAGATTCAACCTTCTAATGCATATGAGACCAGAATGGTGTAAGCACATTCACGACTCACCTACTCTTCCAAGTGTCCCGGCCAAGGAGCTCTGAAACCCAGAGCTGTGCCTGCAGCAAAGGTCAAGTTGGAGCCAAGCACGAGTCATCATATAATTAGAAATATCCGGGGAATATCTATCCAAATACGCTACCATCCTACCCAGAAGGAATCATCAAGCCCCGAGCAGTTCCCGCGTAACCTCGATGGCGTAAGCCAGGGCCCCAAAGCTTCAACAGTCCAGCCACGTTTTGCCGCCAATGTACTTTCGTATGCAATAATTTGTGCTTTTTACTGAGCTTCTGGACTCCTTAAGTGTCTCGAACCATATTCCTAGGAGGGATATCCGAAGTTTGCCGGGTCCGTTATACGCTCGTCGGAGCGGAGCACGGCACACGGAGACACCTCAAAATGAGGCCCCTCACTGAAGATGAAATAAAACTTGTTCTGGAAAAGCTGTCTAAATTGTGAGCCACTTGAATATCGTGGCGGCGGCTCCAGGGTTTTTGTAGCGCGATGACCAACTTCTTGTCGGCTTCTGTTGACTGCTCCGGTATACACGAAGTTGGGCGCGTTCGCCACAGTAGGGGAGCACATGTGGTGCAGTGAATAGTGTTAAAACCTTTACACGTAGCACTTTATGCATACTGTTGCTTGTTTGCAGCCTTGGCGACAACTTATTGCACATGATTGAAAACCCTTCAAACCCTCATCTCTTCCGACTGCATCGGGATCGCGTTTTCTTTTTGAAGTGGGCAAGAACCATATGATATTGCACACATGTGAATCTGGCTAGCAGGAACTGAACAATTTCTGCAAATGCGACGCAACAGTGGGATTGCTTATTATCGTCAGGAGCTGATTCTGCCAAGGAATTAGTGCGTGTAATCAAGCAGTGCTGACTTTGGCTCATGGAAGGGAAAGGGTGAAGAAGATATTCACGATTGACTGTGGTGCATCTGTGTTCAGTGAAAAACTGCTGAAGGCTGCCGGATGCATTCCACGCAAAAATCTTGTAAGATACCTCCTTCCAGCACAATATGGGTGCTTCAGAAATTGTAGTTGCTGTGATCATACGATAACAAAATTGTGGAGTTTAGCTCTTCCGTGTTCGTAAGTCAATATCTGTATTGCTCTCCGTTGTCCTTTTGCGCCGTGTCCGTTCAGTTGAGTGCGGGTCAATGCATCGGTAAGATCACTAAAGGGCGGAAGTTCAGACTTGGCATAACAGCTCTTCACCTTATTGCCCGTTATGCGCCTCACAAGGTATGGCTGAACCCAGGAGGAGAGCAGGCGTTCGTTTACGGGAATCATATCATTAAGGTGAGAAAATCTCAAAACCGTTTTCACCCGCCTCGCCTGTAAGCATAGCGAAGTGGCACAAAATGGAACCCATGTCTGCCGTCGTTGTGTAGGCGGTTCCTACCTGTGTTCTCTTGCATGAGAGTCTATTGCATAGCGAGGTTTTGATGAAGTGTGTGTTTTTCGCCAGTGCGACCTTATGAGGACGAATGGCAAGGTTCCACCCTGGTTTTTTCAGTCGCTCTCCCCTCGAGAGTTGCCTACAGTCTGGAAATAATATGCACGCTGCAAAAGTATTCTCTTGTAAACTTGCTTTTTCTTTTGTGTCTTCAGCGTCACGTAGGCCGGTTAACGGCGGACATGCCCAGTGGCGCAGGTGTTTGTGTACTATCTATGAACGGGGACCTACCGTTGGGCTTTGGGACGAGCGCGAAGTCAACGGCGGAAATTCACACGGCTCCTACGGAGTCTATATCATTCTACCACCATGCAGATGTGGGCGAGTACCTCCGGGAGGAGGCAGATCTTGTTTAATGCTCTAGACACGGACCGTTTTTTGCGGATAATTTTCAAACCGTCCGCAGCGACCAAAAATGCGCCGCAACGTGTTGTGTTTAGGGTTTAGGGTTTAGTTTTATTAAGAGGAGTTACCTAGTTCATACTTGCCATCTCCTAAATAGTGTCTCTCACCGCAGAAGCTAGGTACGAGGGTTCTATGGTAACGTGGCGGCAGGTTTGATGGCAGTGACGACATTAAATCGCAGTTATTCCCAGATTCCTGTGCATTCACATTTTTCATTCTCTCCACTATTTTATGTGGAGCTCCTGCTGGCGTCGATACGAGTTACATGCGTGTAACGTTTTGCTGTTTTTTGTGGAGAAGTAAGTCCCCTTTTTTGGAGTGCAGGGGAGTAGCCTCTTTTGGGCTTGTTGTTGTAACAGTGGTAGGGTAGAGTTAGTTCTTACTCTTATAAGCCTTGCCACTCTAGAGGTGGCATAGAACCACCTTTTCACACCCGAGTTGTGACAAGAATCAATTCGTAGTGGGTTGGATGGCCCTTGAGAAGTGGAAGTGTGTTGATGGGCGGTGTCTTCCGCCAGATGGAGTGGCTCTGCTGAGGAAAATTGGGAATATGAGAATTCCTAAAAATCGCGAAGAAGTCACATATGTTGAACCGGAGTTGGCTCCGACCTGGATTATCATAGCTATTTGCACATGGCGGAGAAGGCGGTGGTCATCTGCCAAGCTGTTCATGCGTCCTGGGTCTCGAAGCAACTGGAGGGCAAATGTTGGACTGAGGATGCATGACATAAAAAATATTAACTGTTTCAACTAAATTCATTTCTTCTTGCAGCGGATTTCAGCAAGTTCAATCATCGCGCTGTTTTCTAGGTCCCAAGTCCCGCGCAGCCGTATTGAACCGTTGGTGTCTGCTTATTCGCCAGTTTTCCGTCCCGCTTAAATAGGAAATAAACTAGGTGGTTTCAATGACAACAATAAAAATCTTATATTTTTGTGTATACCGTCTAAACTGGATGGTTGTTTCATCGTGTTCTCACAACCAACGAATGTGAGAGAGGCGATCGACACCGCAAGTCCCCGAATTGACACCCTCGAGGTCAACAGCTGCTACTAGCAGCAGAACGTGGAAAAAACTTATTTATCTTCGATTACTATATAGGGCCTGATGTCTCGTTGGATGCCGTGGCCACAATGGTGGGTACCTCACAGTGCCATATTCGTACAGTGTTTTCAGCGGTAATTTTCGCAGCGTTAGTGTGCTTAGTGGCTGAAGGCTTCAGCGAAATAGGAGGTAAGCATTCGAATGTTCATAATGACAAGTACCCCTCCATATTGCTCCCCGATGTCGACGAATCATTCATTCAGCTGGGAGCCCGCACAATAGTGGCAGGCGATATATCAACGGCTGACTAACGTATAGTCCTTTTAACTCCTGGCACTGGCACTGCGTGTTCAATTGCAGCGAAAGGCAAGCCTGTACTGCACATCTGGAGGAAGGATGCCGGGGATATTTCGCTGCATGGATCCCTTGCAGGCAGGGAAACATCCGACAACCCACTAAAGCGTACATATTCCCCTCCTGTAGGGAAGCAGCCACTACCTGAGGGCTCTAAGGCGTTGTTGTTTCCTGTTGCTACTTGGGGGGAGCATTATTACAAGCCCTATTCTAGAGGGAATACGGAGTCGGCGAGCATCGATGCGGACCCTGAGGTTTTTGGCGCGAACCTCAGCTCTGAAACGGCGCAGGCGTTCTCGCTTCCATTTGCTCAAGATCTTCAAAAGGAGGCGCTTAAACTAAAGGATACAGGTATGCTGAGGCGCGAATATCAGTGCAACAAACTGTTGTGTTCCCAAGGAAATAAAAGGAAATTCTTTTTACCCTTTAAATTTGGAATATGCTGTTTTCGCTTGAAGCGCATTGTGGAGTATTGTGCGCGCGTTCAGCTTTGTACCCAAAGGTCGCTGCCGTGCTGACCCCAGCCCGTTATTCAGCTGCCATGCAGTGGAGCATCAGCAAGCAGCTTCGTTCCAACCCGTAAGCTGAGAGCTTGAACTGCCCGTGGAACAGCAACCCCCTGCCCTCCGTATCTTTGGTATATCGTACCCTATCTATCCTACCTTTTGAGCTCAGGAGAGTCACGCCAATCATACGCGCTCGGTGGCACACCGCCGAACAATACGTGGCTGCGGCGGCAGCGCTTCGGGACGACCAGTACGCGTCGTGCAAATTACCCAGCAGGCGCACCCTTTTTCCTCCCTTGTCCTTCTTACGTGCCGCCAAAAGGCAGCCACAGTGAGCTACTTAAAGTGCATATGTATCTTTGCCTGGTGTTTCAGGTGGAAGCCCTTCTTTTTCGTCGTCCTTGCTGAGTAGTAAGTACAGCCGAGCCTCCGCCTAACCGCTGATCAGGCAACTGGCCTACTGTAAATTTGCTCAAGTGAATCTCAAAAGGTGCACTACCTGGTGCCTCGTATATCCGGTAAGCACAGGTGTTGCAATTCATGGCGGCATTTGTGTGTTTCAACCCTTGCAGTGCGCCGGTGAAAAAACAAAATTCCAGTCAGTTCTTAGGGGAGAGAGATTTCGCTCTTGTTCCTGCAACTCAAGAATCGCTCACGGACGAAAACGGAGAACCTTTGTCATATCCATTTTCTTTGCCCACTCCACTGCAACTCCTACAGAGTGCATTTGGAGACGAGTACGCTGTCAAAGAGCTCGCCAGTAGCCAGCTTTCTTCGGCTACCCAGTCATTGAGCGGTTCCGCGAGTGGCCAAGAAGGCAGAGCTGCAACGGCTGCTGGATCGCCAGCCCGCCCACCTGCATCTGAGCCTAACCAAATGCGGGAGACTAGTAGCGCTTTCTTGCGCTGGATACCGTTTGGCTTGACACGCAAACCCTCCGCAGCCGAAGTTCCGGGTGAGTTGCCAGTACGATCTCGGGGTGGAGAAGCTCCTTTACTGGAACCCCCAGAAAATGAAGAGGCTTTTATTGAAGCTCTTTCCAAAAGCTTACCTCGGCGCTGGCTCAAAGCTCCAGATGGGTAAGAAAAAGGACAACCTGCGGCGAACAGCAGAGTAGGCAAAGGCTCGACTGTAATTGTTGACGGCGTCTTGTCTTGTACCTTTCGTCCTTTGCCAATCCTATAGGCGGCGTCTGCTTATCGTATTGAACGACCAGATCACGGAGTGTAGGGACTTGTTGCATCTCGCCGTGAACTTGTCGTAAGTATCTGTGGACTCTGCGTCGCTGCAGTGCTTGAGGATTCCTCTGGGTTGGCCGTGTATTTTGCGTCGCCTCATAGACACCCGTAACGCAGCAGATTGCAAGTCAGTGCGCGCCTGTCTAATGACTGTCGAGTATTCGTATCACCTGAGCATAGGGGTAATTGTGCCCTAAGTCTTAGAATGTGTAGCAAACATTTATTTGTGTACTGTGGAATGTGGTTGGTTGAATAGGGATGGCGGCACTCCAGTATTTGTGGAGAATTCCGGAGGCCTTGACCCACGAAAGCTGCTAATGCGCCTGAAAGACGAACGTATAAGTGGGAAAAAAATGTGCGTCTTTTGCGCATGTAAAATTGCAAGACTCCTTACTGACATTCAGGCCACGCGGTTGGTTAGCTACCAAAGGATAGTTCAGTCTGAGTGGACCTGCCTTTTTGTGACCGTTTTTTCAGCGCATTTTTACTGTTTGCCATGGGAGGGTCAGAGACAATGCCTATGAACACTGCATTTTTAGACAGAACAGTGCTAAGAGTGCCCAAAGTTCATGACATCAAATCATTCCTCGAGCAGAAGGAAAAAGAAGCAGCTGAAGCGTTGGCAACCGAGAAGGAGGAACTGGAGGAGATGAAGCAGCATATGGAAAGGCGCAGAGCGCACCTTTTGGAACTCGAAGGTGGAAGAAAAGCTGCTACAATGGATGAAGCAAACATCAACCTCCCGCAGGTGAGGCCGATTCTGTCTGCCGTTTCCAATAGATATGCTTATCCAGAGCCCACGGTTAACTTCGTTAACGTCGCAAAATTTTTGGAGCGTCTTTCAGAAGGATTCCGGGAAAAGTGGTCAACTGGAGGCTTATAAATTAAGAAAAATAGACCAGCCCCCAGTGCTGGTTCTGAATCAGTTTGACGAATACCTACTCCGCTTCAACTACACGGAAGTTAGCGATCTGACTAGCTATGCCGAGACCCTTGCGTTGGAGCTAAAGAATGAGCCTCTCGAGATTTCAATAGCGTGCGTTTCCCCTTTTTTCTGAAGTTGCTCGTTAACTAGGCGACGGAAGAGATGCATTTTGCGTAGGTTGGCAATGCTGGCAAGTGTGGCATGTGCATTTGGTGTACTCTTAGGGGAGAGACACACCGAGTTGCTGTAATGATCCTATCTGAGCCTCCCGAAACGGAAACTGAACTTGGCCCGGCGTGGGTAAGCCTTAATAGACTAATTCACATGGCCATCACCATCTCGATGATCGTCGCCCTGCTTTGCTGCCTGTGCATGTGGCGCCTGATGCTCCTTCTAAAGCAACGCTAGGGTACGCTAAGGATTTTTTCAATTCATATTAAGAAAAGAATGCCAGGAATCCCGTGAACTGCGAGCCGTATGCTATGTGTTCCATTCCTTGGTTGCCCCTTGTGAATTCCTAAATTGCAGTCTTCGGGTTCCTTAGGAAGTCGAGCAGTGCCTTTGGATCTACGCTTCATGGCTAAGAAGGCCTCTTGTAAGTAGTTGCAGTTTTCAGGTCGTCTGATGATTCCCGTTCGATTCTATAACTGATAATGTTTTTTCCCCTTCGGGTGGCTCGTACTTTTCACATTTTTAGTTCGCTGAGTTTAAACTGTTTGAAACTGGCTGGAGGATGCGGAATGCTGCAGCCTCCAGATGTTCTACAAACGAGAATATATTGACATTCATTTCCTCGGTAACGCTTAGATGTTACGTGAACCACCTTGCCCACTAGAGATTTGAAGATAAATATTAGATGCCTTTAGCTCGCTGGGAGGCTGCAGTAGCTGATGCACTCCATCCTAGCCAGCCGTGACGATAAACTTACCAACGTTGCAACGTTTCCAGGTATTGTATGGGTTTTTGCATCCCGTTAACTGGATTGCATAAACCATGCAATGCGACTTTCAACCAGGAATGTGCACACGCCCTGCACAAGTGCAAGCGGTGGCCTCGTGAATATGGGAAACCAACAAAGAACTTCTGGGGGAACTCTTAAATAGGTGTTTCAAGGTACAAACTGGCGACGAGATTTGGCGGTTTCTGTTTCTAGGTGTGTTCCCGTAGAATTTTGAGAACTGCCGTGTCGTTCATCCAGAGAATCCGTGCATATCTTTACCTGGGATGTGCGCATACTTGGCAATAATTATGTCCAGCTGACGTGTACGAAAACTGGATTCTTTTAAATAAATCCGAACTGGAAAAATTAAATTGCAAGAAAGCCACGGGGACAAGGTTGAAGCATGCTTGTTGTCGCATTTCTATGGTGGTTACCGGTGGCTTGAACTTATCCCCGCGCACACACAATCGGTTTGACTTCTAAGAGGGTGCTTAAGAACAGAGAAATAAAATAAGCGTCCATGTCAAAGAAAGCAGCTGGACTTACGGTTTCGCTGGCATCCCAATTTCTTCACAACCGACCAAGATGTACTGCGTCACTAGTTTCGGCAAATTCGTGCAGGAGAACTAGCTGGTAAAGCACGGAATGGGCAGTGTCTACTTGCTCCTATTTAAAAATTCTCCATCTAAAAGGTTACCCACCTGTATATGTGCACATCCTCAAGTACTGAGGGTATGGTCTACCGTGCGGGTGCGCAGCCGACACGCAACAACCACCCATTATTCCTTGAATACACGCGCATTTGGCATCAAAATCCTTCCAGTTTGATCGTGAATAATGCTATACCAACTACAAAAAGGTTTTTTGGTCCTTAAAGATGGGCAATTGGCCATTTTCTGCATGGGAAGGCTAAAATAGTTGAAGTGGTACAGCACCGGTGAAGGGGACTTGACCGCCGGCCTTCTGGGACGCCGGCAGGAATGCACGCCCCAGCAGCATGTTTTAAGTTTGCCTTCTCTTTCTGTTCTTTTATAAAGTAAGACACTTATACTGGGAAGCTTCTTTCCTGGACACCACAAAATTTGTTTGCGCAGCTCCATCGAGTGGCGATCGCCAGACCCGCTAGGGGCTTGCTGCCTTTTCAGGGTTGGCGAAGGCCTCCGCACTGGGAACATCGTGAGACTGAGAGGGGCCAGTTTACAAAAGCTAACAAATGCATGCCGATTGGAGTTGCTTCACACACTAAGGTATGCCGCGCGGCTACTTCGCTACTTCCGGCGTAACGCCGCGCCGCCGCCCGACCTCATCAAGCATCTTGTCTAAATCTTTATCCTTCCACCTCGAGAGCAACAAATCTTTGGGTATTTCTAAGAGTTGCTTTAAAAGCTTTCGATGATAAGACGGGTATCTTTTGCTTGAGACAGAAGCGGTCGTCGGCAGTGGACGGAACACTCATCATACACGACAAAAGTCGACGTCGTGCAATTCTCGAGCCCGTAAACGAGAAGTCCTCGACCTTCTCGCGTTGAGTTCAAAAACCGTCAACAGGGTGAAGCTTAGCATGAACGAGTTGAAGTTCCTTTTTCTACGTGCGCGGGGCGTTGCTTCAACACGCCATCAGCGGCTCCCTCCTCTCTAACATTCAGGCAAGAACAGCCTCTCAGCTATTCCGTTATCATGAATAACTCGAACAGCAGGGGCACTGCCTGCTCAGTAGGACGCACCATGGAGAGGCAGGGCAGCCCCTCATCAACACGATCAGCTGCTATGCGCCTGCCAGAGATGGCCCGCTTCTGGTCACCCAACAATGCCAGACTAACCCGTGAAAGAGCAATTCCAGAAGCGCAATCAGCTCAACAGATGCTGCATACCCTCCGCCCCTCTCCACTTCCACCGCCTATGAGTCGCAACAGAACTGCGGTGTCATGTGGGACACTTGTTCCTCCTGGCTCGACGCCGTCGCCACAACAACCAGAGCAGCAAGTTCAGCAAGGCCCCCACCAACCTCATGCTCAGGTTCTATGGCGTTCCATGACTCCTTCAACTTTCGTCTACAGTTGTTACCGCCCAAGACAGATGACAGCACGTCCAGCCAGCACAGGCCCCAGACTGGTACCAACTAAAACCATCGACGTGGACGGGCAACCCACGCAGGCGCGGCCCCAGCATCCGTCGCAGCCGAACAGTACCAACCCTGGCCTCTGGCCTGGTTCATGGGCCATCCTTGCAGACAGAAATCGTCAGTTCATATCTCCCCAGCAGCACGCATGCCCTCCAGTGCAACTGGCGCAGCGCAGTGGCCAGTTGCCGTGCGCTTCTGGTGTGGAGGGAAGTCCTTCCATTCAAAGTCGTTTCAAGGAAGATGGCAGGCATCCATTTACCTTATATCCAGCAGCTGTAGCGAGAGAGCATTGTACCCTCCCTCTCCGGCAACGGCCTGCCAAAGGCAACTCCCCTGGGCTCCAATGCTGGCGGCCACACTCCGTGCCTCCCCAGGGCTCTAGTGACTTTCGTCGCGCTGGCTCCCCCAACAGCCTTCATCCCTCCAACGTCTCTAGAGCAAATGTTGGGAGGAGTGTGCCGTGTCTTTTGCCTGCTCAGAAGCCGCAAAAAATGCAGGCAGAAGTCAGCGTAAGCCGATCTGCCAGCACGCCGCCAGTACCTGTCCGCCAGATCCCCAGCCTTGCTAGTCGTTTCTGGTCGTTTTTCAGTGGCTTAAGAGAACAAACAGTGGACTGTGAAAGGGAAGCTGATAAGAAGAGAGCTGAACATGCAAGGGCTTTTTCGAGCGACAACCTCCCCAGAGGGCGCCACCCCACCCCTACAGTGAGATGGGCCCATACGCCCCGCGATCTCCGACATCAGGTTGAGCAAATAGGGGGCAAGAGCCAGCAGCCGATTCAGCATCAACAAACTGTGAATTCACCTGGATCCCGTCCCTCATCCCCCTACCTGAATCTTCGACAAGGTCCCTGCTGTCAACCCTCAGTGAGGCTTCCGCAGGCTGACGTGACGGGATACTTCGTTCCAAAGCAGGATGCTACTCCACCAGACAGGTCACCAGATGTCCCTGTTAACCAGGAACAAAACAACAGAGACATTTCGCATGAAGTACCACAGCAGCAAAGAATTCACCACTCCGGTCGCCATCTGCAACTTCTGAAGTCTCCAGCCCAGCAAGCTCTCCAGCTGCCACAGTTGCAGAAGGGACATCTTCTGTGGCAGCAGCAACAACTTCTGAAACAGCAAAGGGAGGTCCTCCAGCAGCAAAAAGAAAGACTCATGCAACAGCAGGCCAGCTGGAAACAGCAGAGACAGAGGACGGTGCTGCAGAGTAGATGCCCGCCTCAGCAAGCTGGGAAGAAGTCGGAACAGCTCCAGAACTCACGCCAAGTTCCAGGACATAACAAAGAATCCTTCACTTCTAGCCATTTGCAAACAGGGGATATATTCCCCCCGCCGAGTGGCTTCGTAGATTCAGAAGCCTCATTACGTCGAACTAGTGCAGCCCTTGCACATGAGCACACTAGTGCCCACGGTGAGGTGCAGAAATCTCAGAGAGAGCCGCTGGAGAGCCCCATGACTGAATGCATGGAGCAAAAGCCCAGTCATCGAAGACCTCCCGGAGTACAGAATGCTTCACCGCGACTGAAATGGGAAGTCAGCGAGAGTGCTGAAGCTCCTAGTGGCTCCTTAGGTAGGCCGGAGTTTGTCGTAGCAGAGAATAAGAAGTTGCAGTTCACAGCGGTTGGCGGAAGCCTCGAACAGCGTTTGCAGCTGAGGTGTGAAGTAATCGGAGACCCAGTCTGTATGTTTGCCAAATCAGCATTGTTTAGAGGGACTCCTATTTCTGAACACGATCCAATCGAGGCAGGATCTGACATGCACACAGATTCTACAGCTGAAGTGAGCGACAGCTTATCCAGAGACCAAAGGACGGATTCACATGATTCTCAAATCTCAGCTGAACTCCAGGGGGCTGGGGACTCTGTAGCTGCAGATGGCCAGCGCCTGACTCCAGATGGATCTACACCAACCGTGCTGCGAGGTGGAATTAAAAGAGATGCTGGAAACAACGAATCAGATGAGGCGCAAGTTAATACCGAGAACAAGACTACAAACTTACAGCTACGGAAAAAGCTCATCTGGACTCCGAAATTACATTGCCTCCCCCAGGATAGATTCAAAATCGGTCCCCATGATCTTATCCCGGTAGGCCCACTGATAGCGGCGATGTCATCAACAGGATGCAAAGGATGGAAGGATAAACCCCGCATGACAGCTGACGACTGCGCGGAGGACTCTAGCTACATAGAGGCATACTTACCGATAAAATCTCTCGCAGAATTCGAAAGCTTCGAAAAGGGCCAGGATGCTCACGATATGCTAGATGTACGCCGAGATGTGGTTGGCTGCGGGACCTACGGCATTGTGAGGAGGCTAAGGCATAGGAAGGGCGGGTTCACAGTCGCCGTCAAGAGCATTGAGAAGGAATCTGTGGTGCAGGCTGGCATGGTGAACCAAGTGGAATTCGAGTTATACGTACAAAGGGATTTGTTACGGCATCAGAACGTGCTGCGGTGTTTCTCATGCGTCGAAGACGCTGAATACCTTCACATAGTGCTGGGGTACTGTGAGCAGGGTGATCTCTACCGCCGTATTCGTGAGCAGCCTCATAGACGCTTCACAGAGCTTGAAGCCTTCTGTTTCTTTGCTCAACTGGTCAATGGCCTCCACTGCGTTCATGCCAACGGCATCATCCATAGAGACTTGAAGCTGGAAAATTTGCTGCTAACCAAACGGAATGTGCTAAAAATTGCGGACTTTGGATGGTGCGGCTCCATTGTGGGTCGCAACCGAAGCTTCAGTTTCTGCGGAACCCTAGACTATCTTGCACCTGAAATGGTCAAAGGGCAAGGGCATGACTGGCGTGTCGACTTATGGAGTTTGGGTAAGCTTATGACAGCTTCCCAGTGCTGCACGCCTCTAGTTGGCGTTCTCGAGCTCCCCTATATGCACTTTATTGTGGCCAGATGCTACCTTCATATACAACTTTCTGTTTCGTTCAGCGGCCATCCTGTGTCCCAGGGTTCTGGTTATGGGATAGAGAGCATGTGTTCGACGGTGTTGCCATCTGCGTGTAGGAGTGCTTCTCTATGAGCTTTTGGATGGGCGCCCTCCTTTCCAGTCAACAAGGCACTTCGAGCTCGTTCAACGGATCGTGACGGTGGATATCAGAATACCCAGCGTAGGCATATCACATACGTGCAGCTCTCAGTGGCTGACAGGACAGTGCACCTCCTCTCAGAGGCTGATGCAGCATCCAGTTTTTCGTATGCCGTGCAGTTTGTGTCTTTGAATTCGCAGCATATGAAGGAGGATGCTGCAGACTTAATTAAGGGGCTCCTCAAATATAATCCGAATGATAGATTATCGTTGGTTGGTAAGGGAACGCATGCAGAGAGTGCCGTACAAACTTCCCACACGCCTTGACTTGGTAGGCTGCACCTGTGGAGTGGCAGTATTAACATGTATTGGTTTTAGGTGCTGCCCTGTTGCGAGTGACTCAGGCGTTGCTCAGCATCCGTGGGTACTTCGAATGTGGAGGGAGCTGCAATTGCACCTCCTGCGAAAAGATCCTACTTTGGACCTGGAAAAATTGGTATCCGTGACTTCGGCCACCGATTGTGATGTTGAAGCGGAACTTTCACCTCGTTTTGTCCCACCCGAGAATTGTGCACAGACAGGCCACCAGCAAGTAGAACCCGGAGGCTCGTTGAAGAAAAGCGCTGTCCCCAAGGGATCGGTTGCAGCGGCCAAAAGTGGTGTATCACGTTTTGCAACCAGATTATCGGCTGTTTCAAATCGCCAGTGTCTTGCTGCGGAAAGGGCGTCAAACTTTCACTTACTAGGCAGCCGGAAGTGTACCGGTAAATTAGACATTGATGCTATCTCTATTGAAGGCTGCAGGCAAAGGTTGAATTCATCTCCATCGACAGAAACAATAGCAAAGAAGGGCTCATCGACCCTCAGGAACGCTCATGCTGGCCCTTGTTCCCAACCGCGTCGCAGGACGCTCCCAAAAGCCACGCCACTCCCAACGCAATCCCGCACTATTCGATGCGCAAGCAAAGCCTCCGGATCAGAACGTACGCACGCTACAGAAGGCGCGGAAGCATCAGAGGCACATTTAACATCGAAAAGGAACGCAAACGCATTCAAAGGACGGCACACACCCACAGCGCAGAAGAACAGGAGCCGAAAGGCACTTCTAATTGACCAGTCTTTTGGCTTGCCGACTGCATCGTGGACGACAGAAACGCTGATAGCCAGCGTCTCGCAGCAGGAGAACTCGCCTACACCTTCCACACTGGCGGGCGTGCCTGCTAGCAAGCAGCAGCAACACCAAGATAGTGTAGAGAGAGCAAGACCTGCCTCAAACCACTCGGCAAAGCAGCTAAATCATGTCCCTTTCCATCGGCAGGCCGAATCTTGCTTTAGTGGAAACGTGCAAGAGAGAGATGTAGGAGAAATTCAATCTCACGGGCTGCGCCCCCGTCAGGGTGTGGCCTTTCAAGATGCACAGTCAAGTGACGACCCGGTGAATTGCTCCACCGGAGTTTCTGCGGATGCGGACTCTCATGCAGCTTATGACGCCACGTCGTTGCCGAGCGTGAAGAAACTGCGCAGCGTATCTGCCAGTCCCAACGGTTGTGGACGTGCCGGTGCTATACTTCGGTTAAGGTCGACGCCAAGCAAGCACCAACTTGAACATGACACAGCGAAGGCGCTAGGTGTACCGTATTGCCGCCTGCGAATACGATCGGGAGCTCCCTATGGACTGCCCAGTCAGCAGCTTGTGGCTTCATCTCCGAAGGCAGAAAATGAGGTGGATTCTCATGCCGTAGGAAGCAAACAACGGACCGTCTCGAAACTGGCGAAATCGTACGAGTGTCCAAGTTTGAAGAACAGTGGTTTGGACGTGCAGCAGTCATCGCAAGCATCTAGCATGAAATGCCACTCACAAGAAGTCTCTAGGGGCCTAGCGCTTGGACAAAACTGCAGGTACAATGCATCTCAGCAGGTTGCCGCACTCAGCGACAACCCAAAACCATTTCAGCAAAATACAGGAAATGACCATTCAAGCCTTCAGTGGTGGAGAAAGATATCAGAGTGCGCAACGCCTGCACATCAAGGAACTACTCCTGCCGGACCTAGTCGATTAGGGACGTACTTCCCTTTCCAAGTACTGCCCAAGCAACGCCTTGCGAACTATGTAGGGGGCATTCCGGCAATGCAGCACTTACACGTCCCTCTGCCGACAGCGAAGAGGCCTGAGAATACACTGCTGCATTCTACAATGCTTGCAAGTGGCCAGGGCCTCACGGGATCTGAGCAGCCGAAGGACTCACTGGAAACTGCAATACGGTTGCCAAACGAAAAGCACATGATGGGTAGTGCTCAAGTCGGTAGACTCCCGGTTATCATTTCCATGCCACAGCCGGAAAGCATGAAATTCGTGAGTAGTCCAAGCTCTTTGTTCAGATAAAAGACCAGATAGGGGTTGGGTGTGTAAGCTGCTGCGTTGTCAGTAAAGAATGGTGTTTCAATATCCGTCCATGTTTTCCAGGGTCCGAATTAGCTGTTTTGTGTGGGTAGTGAAGCTCAATTGCATAATAGCTCTTGCTTGTCTTGTACCGATTGAGCTGGCATAGTTCAATCCTTTGCTGTGGAGCGGCTGGGACGAAATGGCATCTCGCTGCAGCAGCAAAATACCACCTTTGTAAGTGTGGATTTGGTCCTCGAAAATGCTCATACAGCTTCGGGGAACTCCTTTTCTAAAGGCCCCTAACTATGATTGCTCCAGCTCACAAACAAATGAGCTTGGCAAAAGAGTACCTTTTCCAATAAAGTTTCCCTTTTGTAGTAGCATTTACTTCAGCGACAGCGATGCAATATGTAACTGTGGTGCTATGGACACGAACTCCGTTGATCAGCTGTGCTCGCACTATGGGAGATGACAGTGTTCAAATGTAATATATATA
>CAJFCX010000308.1:0-23284 GCA_904066255.1 Eimeria sp. OTU-X
CGACAGGAAAGTGCTAGTGCATAGTACCGTCCAAACGTTTCTCCAATGTCTAAGAGGCCCGAAGGGCCTCTTGCCGTGGTTAGAAGGATTGGCGTATCCCCTGTGAACACCTAGGCTGGGAGGCGCTGGTAGAGGTGGCAGTCGCGCCGATCAGCGCGTGCTGTTGTGGCCGCTCTTCACTCAAAAGTACAGGATCTCCCCCTTACTCCTGGAGGGGAGCACCTCAATAAGGGCGTACAGAGATTCAAAACAGACGGAAGTAGAGAAAAGGAGGGGGAAGAACGGGCAGGGAATGCCGCATGGGAGTGGGAGGATGAACGTACAAATTGTATAAATAGGGTGGCTGAGGGGTTCAGCAAAATGCGGAGATTTAGGACAGAGTATGGTAAAACCGAATAATGCGAAATGCTTAACTTTTTCCTTTGTCTGTTCACTGGCAGGCGGAGGCCGGAACAGCTGGCAGCCACGTGCACATGCACGCGCAGCCGCAGCTGCTTCGTGGTCTTGTAGTGTATGGCGTCTGCCTAATTCCCATTTGTGATGTTTTTGGTGTTTGCATTTATTAAAAATAAACCTCAAAAATCGGCACTGCACGTTGGATGCCCTTCAAAGGGGGGAGGGGAGCGCGAAGGGGCTCGAGGGGCTGCCTGTCTGTCCTGAATTGTTGCTTCCTTCTTGCTGCCTGAAGCAATTATATTCGACTTGTAAATAATAATTGAACATTCCAGCGATTGTTTGAGTAGTTGGGAGCAGGGCAGAAGGAGAGGCACTGTGGCTGCTGCTGCTGCTCCCGCTGCTGCTGCTCCTGCTGCTGCTGCAGTTCGTTGCTAGGTGCTGCTTGCTGCTGCTGCAGCACACTCAGCCCCTATATAATGCGCCTGCCTTGCATGCTCCAGGGCCTCCTCAGAGGGCCCCCTTTGTGCCGAGGGGTCCTCAGCTCTTCTCGCTAACCCAGCACAGCTGCAGAACAGCTGCGGCTGTAGGGCCGGAGCTGCAGCAGCAGCAGCAGCAGCAGCTGCTGCTGCTGCTGCTGCGCCACTAGCAGGGTCTCTTCCCAGGCCCTTGCCCCGGTAGGTATCTCCAGCATCCGCTGGCTTGCACAGAAGCAGGACCAACAGCACCACCAGCAGCGCCAGGAACAGCAATAGCAGAGACAACAGCGGCAGCAACGGGGACGGTCAGTGCACCGGCAGCAGGAGAAGCGACACGCGTAGGAGCACCTCGACAGTTACCCTCTTGGTATCACCAACAGCGCCAACAGCAACAACAATCATCGCCAGCTGCAGAACTTGCAGTGACCGGAAAGAAGGAACTGGAGAGAGAGAAGTTCATTTCAGCACCAGTGCCCGCAGCATTAGCTCGCAGCAAGTGCATCGATTGTCGATCAGCGGGACCCCTGTCAGCAACAGCACCAGGAGCCGCGGTAGTAACGCCAGAAGGAGTAGTGGAGGCAGAAGCAGGAGCGGTGGCATCAGAAGCAGGAGCAGCACAAGAAATTGCACCAGAAGAAATTTCTTCTGTTTGAAGCGCTGTACGCTACACCTCGAAGGGCTAATAGCCAGTATGTCTTTATATGGGTGAATATTCCGTAGGGTTTTGCTGTAGAGGGTATAATATGCTCTGCTTTTAACTGTTGCTATGGTTACGTTGTGCATCTTTCCCGGAGTGGCAAGACAAACATTAAACGGGAGCAGCAAGCAACTGCAGCAGAAGAGGGAGAGAGATACATGTCTAGAAAGTAGTGGGACTGTACGGCTGCTGAGAGGGCACTACGCAGCAGAAGGAGGTTGCTTTCTCTTTTGCTTCACCCTTGTTGCTGCAGGAAAACAGACAGCAAGACGACGGACATCTGCGTCGTCGTCGCTGCTGCTGCCACTGTTGCTTCTGCTTCTTATTCTGCTGCTGCTGCTGCTGCATGCGGACCCTGGAGACGTCAGCAGCCGATTTGGGCGCTGCTCCTCGGACCTCCTCCTCGCGCGTCCCCGGCTGCCTGCGAACACTGAAGATGAAGTTCGTCCCTCCATGATTTAGGGTTTGGCCGGTTGCTGTTGCTGTAGCTGATCCTGTTGCAGTTGCTGCTGCGGGTTGCAGCAGCTTGTGGGTTTGGGAAGGCGGATGTCGGTTCTTTGCTCAGCTTTAAAATGCAGAGAAGCAGCACCAAGGTGGGTTGCACACACTCACTGCTGCTGCTATTGTTGTTGCTGATGCTATTGCTATTGGTTCTGCAGGCTCTTCCAGTCGATGCGACGCCGTATATCGTCGCGGGAAGGGTTTTCGCGCAGCAGTTCACAGCAGTCTGACAAGCAACAGCAGCAGCAGCAACAGCAGCACGAGCAGCAGGAGCAGCAGCAGGCCTCAGATCCGGCACAACAGCAGGAGGCAGCAACAGTGGCATTAGCAGCAGTTGGTGATGTTCCAGCTGCAGCAGAGAAGGGTGATACGCTGAATACTGCCGTCCACACCACTGGACGAAGCGCGACACGAGAGCGTCTCCTGCATGCAGATAGCCTCAAGAACCAGGACAGGCATGTCCTTTTGTGGGTATCTGTTTCCATCTGTGTTTCTGTTTTTCTCCGTGTCAAGCGTTGCCTCAGGCATCTCTTTTTCTGAATCTCTGTTTCCATCTGTGTTTCTGTTTCCCTCCGTGTCAGCCTATGCCTGTGTGTCGCTTCGTCAGTCTTCGTCTCTGTCTCGCCACCTTCTGCCTGCCTGTCTTCGTGTCTATGTGGTGTCTATACAGCTGTGCAGCAGACCGGCGGAGCGCCTCCGCTCGGGCGCTGCTACTGGGGAGGCCCCCTCAGGCCCGGGCACCCTGCCCCTTCCCTGCGGATTTGATGCCCCTTATGGAGGCCCCTGTAGCAGACAGACCGGAGCTCTTCAGAAAGAAGCTTGCGGTATGTCGCCAGCCGACTGCCCTTTACTTCTTGATTTTACACCCGCATGTTGCTTCCTTTTGTTCCCTGCTCTGTGCTGTTGTCTCCTGTCGTCCAGTCTTTCCTTCCATTTCCTGGTGCGTATGTTTGCCGCCCACTGCTTCGCTCTGCCTACAACTGCCCCCCACTAAGAGACAGTGTGGAGCAGTTGTAGGCAGAGTCTGTCGTATTTTTCCTTCTCGACATGCCTTCTGCCACCTACGCAGCCCCCTGCGACGACGCATTCTCAGCTTCAGGGCGGGTCTGCAACCCGTTGCATGTGCATTCCAGTTTGTGGCTGTATGCGTCTGGTATGTAGCTGCAGTATATGCTTCATGCATTTTGTTGCGATTGTGGTGCAGTTCCATGCGTTGTGCGTGTACGTGGGCAGTTCGCATGCAGTTTTTGTTCATTCTGGATCTTTTGCGCGTGCCTTGTGCATGAAGTTAT
This sequence comes from Eimeria sp. OTU-X, assembly GCA_904066255.1. Taxonomy (NCBI): domain Eukaryota; phylum Apicomplexa; class Conoidasida; order Eucoccidiorida; family Eimeriidae; genus Eimeria; species Eimeria sp. OTU-X. The sequence goes on from CAJFCX010000308.1 coordinate 3,363, forward strand.
GGTGTAAGCGGTTGCGTTTTGCCTGCACGTCTGGTGTATGCTGCACTCACGGTTGCTGTTTCTGCAGGCTTGTTGTATTGTGTATGACTTCGAGTCGCCGGACTTCGCGCGGGACAAAGACCTGAAGAAACGAGCACTCGTGGAGATCGTCGAGTCCGCACCAACCTGTTGCTGCTGCTGCTGCTGTTCATCCCACTACTGCTGCTCTTCCTCTTGCTGCTACTTCCAGCGGTCTTGTTGTATCGTTGTCGGTTGTGCTGCAGCGGCTGCAGTAAATCCTATTGGCTCTGCTTGGGGTTGTGTGGGCAGTTGGTTTTGCTCTTGACACCTTGCTCGCTGGAAACCAGGACCCGCGGTGCACCGTTATTGTGTTTGCTGTCTTCTATGCCTCTGCTGTCTCCGTTTTTCTTCCGTCCCTGTTACCACCCGTGCCCCCGTTGTTTCTTCTGTCTCCCTTGTCTCTTGTGCCTCTGTCGTTTTTTCGACCATGTTGGTTTTTTCCGACTGCCCCTTCTGTTTTCTCGTTGCTTTTGCTCCTTTCGCCGCGCGTGTCGCCGTTGTCGTGTTGTATTCTTTTGTTCCTCGTCGCGTGCTGCTCGCGCCACCCCAGTCTTCGTTGCCCCGTTTTCTTCCCTTTGTCGGTGCTGGATGGCTGGTGCTGATTCGATATCTGAGAAGGGACACGAGGGCGCCTCGTGCGCACTGTGTAGGAACATTGTGGTGAAACGTATGTTAGTCTCTTATCCTCGATAGTGGTGCTGCTACTTTTTCTGGTCTTAGGTACGTGAATAGCACGCGACACTGTTTTTCGGAGCAGGTTTTGCAGGACGTGATGGATATGGTCTCTGCGAACATATTCCGGCCGCTGCCGCCGTCGCAGCACCGGGGCGCAGCGCTGCTGGAGGCGGAGGAAGAGGAGCCGCAGCTGGACAGCGCGTGGCCTCATATTCAAATCGTGTACGAGTTCTTCCTGAGATTCATCGTCTCAAACGACGTCAGCGCTAAACTTGCCAAGAAATTTATCGATCACCAGTTCGTCCTAAAGGTCAAAGAACCACCAACCTTAAAGCATAAACGCTGACCCCTAAACACTCCACAAACAAACAATTCAATGCAGCTAAGCGGGGGATAATATCACCCCAAGTCCACGGCGAACTCAGTGCCTCTGCGTGCTTGTGGTGGTGGTGGTGGTGGTGGTTTCTGTGCGTCTGGGTCTGGCCCTGAGCCTCTTCATGACTCTGTCCGTGCTTGTCTGTTTACTGCATCTTTTTTGTCATTGCCTGTCTGCCTTCTCCCCCCATTTTCCCCTTCCCTTTGCTTATTGGGGACAGCGTGCACATGATTTCCGCTGCAGCACAGCACGTTGGGTAGTACAGACAGTTGCAGATTGTCTTTTGTGCTTTTCTCTTTATGCTTCATGCTGCTAACTGTTATTCTTTTATCGTGCTGCCTCAGTTTCTGGAGCTCTTCAGCTCAGAAGACCCCCGCGAGAGGGACTACTTAAAGACCATTCTACACAGGATTTATGGCAAGATTATGGCATTGAGGTACGGTTGGCAGTGTTACGGCGCAACAGCAGGACCCTTGAACTCTATACCGCAAATCGTCTCTGATTCCCTGTTGGTGTACCATGTGTATTGCTTTATTTTTCTGCATCTGCCTGTGCCTGTCGGACTTGTGGGTTTTCTTCTCGGGCTTTACTCTCGTGCTTGCCTGTTTGTTTGTTTGCTTGCTTGTTTGTGTGTTGCTGCGCGTTTGTTTGTTATTTTGTTTATGTATTTGCGTCGGCCCCATGCCTCTGGTGTTCATAGGTTCTTTGTGCGGAAGAGCATTCAGCAGGTTTTCCATCGCTTTGTTAACGAACAGGAGTCTCCCAACGGCATATCAGAACTCCTTGAAATACTCGGCAGGTGCGGACGCCTTGCAGTGCGGCCACCCTTAGAGTAACGCCTGCATTATCTTCTGGCTGTACTGTTTGTGCTTTCCCTTCTCTCACCCTCCTTTTTTTCTGTCGTATACGCATATGCTTACACATATATCCAGGCATACAGCAGCAGCCATCCCAACAGCTGTAGCCGAGCTGTCTGTGCGTGTTCGATGAATACCCGTATAGATATGCCTCTACTCCCCCCGCTTTCCTCTATTCTACGTTTATATTCGGCATATATTATGCATTTCATTTATCACATATTTGAAGAGCACACTTCATGCGTCTATATATTAACAGCTTCACGCACGTGGTATTAGTTTGTCGGTCTTGCCTTCAAGTGCAGCAGGCCTTGTTTTGGGTCCTGCGATTGCAGCGTCATCAACGGCTTTGCCGTCCCCTTGAAGGCGGAACACAAGCTGTTTTTGGAGCGGGTCTTGTTGCCACTGCATAAGGCCAGGTCTCTCGCTGCATTTCACAAGCAACTCACGTACTGCATGGAGCAGTAGGTCGACACGCGATATCGCAATCGCATGCAACAACGACAGTAGCAACAGCAGCCGCGACTGCAGCAGCAGCCGTTCATTCTGCCTCTATCTTCGTTCACAACTGCATCCTGGAAGCTGTCTTATATTTGGGCAAGCAGCACCAGCGTAGAAGCTGTGGGTGCTTCAGCAGCAACAGCTAGCAGAAGCATGGGCGGCTTAGGACCTAAGGATCTTCCCTTTGGGGCGCACGCATATATGCCTTTCTCCTGCCGCTTTTATCTCCCCCAATTCCGTTTTCTAAGAGTCCTTGGATTGTCTGCGGTTGTGCCGTTGCTTGCTTGTCTGCCCTTCTCGTGTCTCCTTTGCTGCTGTGTTCTGCTGTTCCGTTTGTACCTGACCTTGCAATCACGTGCCTCTACAGTTGGCGGCTTAGTGCTTCCCTAAGTGTACGTGCAATGCTTCTGTTGAACAGCGGATGAACGCTTCCGGTGTGGCCATCTGCATGATCTGGGGTATAGGGTTTGGGGGTTCGTGATGTTGGCCTCTATTTCGCAGGTACGTCGCGAAGGAAAGTCGCGTGGCGGTACCGATAATCCTTGGGATGGTCCGGTTTTGGCCTGCTTGCAACGCCCCTAAAGTGGTGTTATTTCTTAATGAGCTGGAGCACGTGAGTACTTCATAAAAAGGCGTTCATGAAGGCGTCCGTGAACACGGCATCACCAAAAAAGCAAGGAATGAACAGCCTTCTCCTGAGCCGTTGCTTCATAGACACGCTTTTAACATGTAGCTGTTTCATTACAGTCTTTCGCATTTTTGGTCCATTTACGATCGACGCCAGTTTCAGTGATACTTTGTTTGAGAATCACATTGAGGACTTGGTGCAACTTCCTTCAGTTCTTATTGGCAGCCAAGGCACCCAGCCCGGCTTCCACCTCATCTTTTTCGCCGCTACCCCTCTTGGTTCTCTGCCTTTTACGGCTATTGCAGTTTTCCGTAGTAGGTGTCGGTGTAGCATAGTATATGCCTAATGCGGTGGTGTTACTGCTGCGGGTGGTTGTGACACCAGGTTTTGCAGGAGACGCAGCTACCCGAGTTTCAGGAGGTAATGCTGCCGTTGTTTACACGGCTGGCAGAGTGCATTCAGTCGCCTAACTTCTTAGTGGCGGAGCGGGTCCTGTTTCTGTGGAACAACGAGAAGATCGTTAGACTGATAAATCTCAACAGGCCGGTGAGGCGTGCGTGCGGCAGTGCTCGGTAGCCTAGTAAACATTGGCCTCTAGTAAGGCCTAGTTCACCATCAGCATTAACCAGCCTACATGATCATTTGTTAGTAGCAAGATGCAGCAACAGAGGACGAACTGAGGCAAGGGGCAGGATAACGCGAACGGGCTGATCGTGCTGCACCAGCATAGTGCAGCTGCTGTCCACTGTAGCAATGAAAGGCAGAGACATGCGGTTGCTTCTGCGGTGGCTGCTGCAGGAACTGTTTCCCATCATAATAGGGGCCTTATTTCGGAGCTCGCAGCAGCACTGGAGCGTTACTGTACACACTCTTACCTACAATGTCTCAAAACTGCTGGCACAGGCGGACACGGCCCTCTTTGACGAATGCAGCAGCCGATTTGTGGCAGAAGAGAAACGGTAAGCAGTCGCCTGTGTCGCCTGTCGTTGTTTGTTAGGTTCCCTCTGCACTTACGGTGCTTGTGTACACAAAATCGCACAGCAGCGGCGAATGGGGCATCGCTGTTGACTCTGCTGTTGCTCGTCTGATCTAATCGGGTATTCTGAGGTGGAATAGCTGGCACATGCTCGGTGGTTGCATCGCTACTGCTGTTGGTGCTGCTGGTTTTGTTGTTGCCGCTGCAGGCGAAAGGAACAGGAAGAAGAGAGAGCCCAGCGGTGGGCTGAGCTGGAGGCGGAGGCTGCAGCAAAGGGGAGTTGGAGGGCCGCTGCTGACGGTGAGGAGCAGAAGACAGTACCTGCTCACTGACGTCTAGCAAGGGGGCGCCCGCACTTCATAATCCGAAGAAAGAACCTTCTGGTGTGGGGCCAACGAGCCTGGGGTTCCCCTCGCGTTGCTCTTCGGGTGGTCGAGCAGGCCCAGCGTTGTGATCAGTAGCTGTGTGTCTGCATGCACGCACAGATATTGAAGTTGTTTGCACAAACCCTGTCGCTTAGCAACTCGCGGAAGCTCATTAAGGGGTGGTTTAATTGGGTGCTTATGCAAGCTCCTCCTTTGGCCAATGCGGCACTCCAGAACCTTGCTGGGGCGTTGAAGCCCAGGGGCCAGACCAGCCCCCTTCTGACCCACTGGGGTCAGTAGGGGGTAGCGTCGTTGCCTGTTGGGTTATGGTAGGTTGCGAAGATTACAATATAAGGGCCCCTCGAGTCGTGCAATACCTTTGGTTGGCCCATCGAGCACCGTATTGTGTGTGTAGGTGAGGGCGCTCGCGGTCGCGCTGAGTGTCCCGGGTACATGCGTGGCCTTTTACACGTAAGCGTCTACTGTGAGTTTTTGTGCGCGCAAACCCTTTTGGAGCGTACGTGAACAAAGCGTTTGCTTTCGTTTCTCCTTATGGTAGGCCGAAGATAAGAACCCTGTATTAGGGAACAGAGTGCAGCTGTAGCGGGGCGCCCGGCAAGTGTTGTGCGTGTGAGGGCTGCCCCTCGCAGCGCTGCTGTTTACGCGCCTCTCAATCGAACGCTTGTTGTGGCGAGACGCATCTTATGTATGTTTTGTGTGTGTTTCATGGATGGTTACAGTAGCATCGTAGCAAGGTAGGGAATAGTTGCACTCAAATCAACAAGTGCTGCCTGCAGCAACCAATGCAGCGCGGACGCTTGGACCGTAGACGGAGCAGCGAACGGGCGTAGTACCTCAGAAATCAAATGACTCAGCACGCCTACTTCTCCCCGCAGCAGCACTACAGCACGTAGACAGCGCTCAACTTTCTGTACAGTCTAAAACAGACAAAGGCGGGCCAGCTTGGCGCCGTTAGCTGCCCTTGTCCGTTGCCATGCAGAAGCACGGCGGGGCCTCGCCCACAGTGCCTGCGTTGCGCCAGCGGTAGCAACAGGGTGCGGGGGCTCCGAGTTGGCTCTTGCAAGAGGAATATGTTCAGTGTCATAGTCATATTTGTCTGCTATCTCTTGCTCTCCAGCCTGCGCGAAGACGCACGTTGCTGAGTGCAGGCTTGCGGTGCTGCCTTTTTGTAGTGGGTGTACCAATCATGCATTAGACAGTGCATCAGTTGTGAAACGGACATGCTGCATTTCTAGGTGCTGCTCCAGCAGACGCAGCAAACGACTCCGCTGCTGCAATCTAATGCTCCTTGCCAGCTTGTCCTCCCCCTCATAGTCTCTATTGCCCCGCCCCTTCCCACGGTGTGTGCTCCCCGCTAGCGGCTCCCGTCTGTGGGTGAAGTCCTTGCTTGGAGAGACTGCTGCTCCGTCCTGATTACCACAAGGTGGTCCCTGCTGCACGTGCCGATGGCACCTGCTGCTGCATTGGTAGTGTGGCTTTTTGTCCGCGTTCAGTAACGCGATTTTGGTGGAGCCGCTGCTGCTGCTGTTGCTGCTGCTGCGCTTGTTATATTTGCGGCCCTTCCTCCCCCTGTCTCTTTTGCCATTTCGGTCTTCCTTTTCCGTTTTCGTATTCCGGTGGGCTATTTTAAACTCATCTTCTCCTCCGCCTTGTATCCCGTGGCTGCTCCTGTTGCTGCTGCTCCGGTTGTTGTTGCTGCTGCCATAATGTATGCGGATGCGTCGTCCGCGTCGGTATTTCTGGGAGGGAAACCAAAATGCTTTTGCCAGCGCATGGAGCAAACGCTGCCCCAAGATTTCTTCCCTGTGCTGCACTGTTCGTTCGTGTGGCTGTGCTGCTTCTGTTTCTACGGCTGGCATTGTTGGCACTCGCACTGAACCAGAAAGGCCCCCACATCGTTGCTGCGGCTCTCGCTGCTCCACCTGCAGGCAAGCAGGCTGTTCCTGATGCGGCTGCTGTGCTTGCTCGTGGTGCGGCTGCTGCAAGTGTTTATGGAGCTGTAGCAGCTGCTGCCGCTGCAGACAGCCCACACAAGTGGGTGCCGCAGCACCTACAGATTGGCTAGCGAAGGGAACTTGCAAACAATAGCAGCTGCTGCCGATATTGCTGCTGCTGCATATTGGAAGCTGTGGCAGCACATATTCCTGTGGGTAGTGACGCAGCTGCGGCACTGCAAAAGCTGCAGACATATCTGCTGCCGCTGGCGCTGGGGCTGTTGCCGCCGCTGTGGAATTCGCTGTCATCTGGCCCCCAGTGCACGACTCTATGCGGTCAGCAGCTCCTGGAGCATCAGCAGCTACTGCAACAGTAGATGCGGCAACTGTAGAAGCTGGAGCAGCTAATGCAACAGCAGGGGCAGGCAGTGAAGCAGCAGGTGCAGCTACTGCGGCAGGAGCAGGTAGTGCAGCAGTAGATGCGGCAGCAGCGGAAGCAGCTACTGTAGAGGCGGAAGCAGCTACGATAGCAGCAGGAGCAACTACTGCAGCACCAGGAGCAGCTTCTCCAGCAAGCGGAGCAGGTAGTGCAGCAGCAGATGCAGCAGGTGCAGCAGAAGGAGCAGGGAGAGCAACAGCAGGAACATCTACTCCACCAGCACTATCAGCTACTGCAGCAGTAGAGGCAGTTGCCGCAGCAACACGAACAGGCACTCCAGCTGCCGTCACGCAAGCTGCATCGGGAGGAGCTACTGAAGCAACGCGAGCAGCTGCTTCATCATCCTGAGCAGCTCCTGCAGAATCAGCAGCAGCATCGAAGGTAGCAGCTACTGCAGCATCGTGAAGAGCTGTTGTGGCAGCAGGGACGGCTACTGCACCAGCAGCAGCAGCTACTGCGTCAGCCGCAGCTGCTGCGGCAGCAGAACCCTTGGCTACATGCGGAAAGACTCGTGGCGCAACAGAAGCAGCCAGCCCAGAGCCAGGGTGAATGAGGACATCAGCAGACGGAGCTGCCGCGCTAGCGTCTGTGGTTGCGACTGCGGGAGACTCCACTGCAGTCAGCACGGATGCTGCTCCTACAGGGACCTGCGCAGCAGCCGCACTGGCAGGCTCGGCAGGTACAGCTGCTGCATCTAGCAGTGCCGGCTGTGCTGCTGCTGCGCAAGTGGGCGGAGGGCCAGAAGCATCCGCTGCACTGGGCCCCACAGCGTCACGTGTGGATACAGTGTTGGATTCTGACGCTTGCATCTCGCTTGTCTCGGCAGCTTCTGGGGCTGCTGCCGCTGCTTTTGCTGCTGTTGCTCCTGCTGGCAGATGAATAACTGCGCCTGTGCCTACTATCTTGCACCGAACGGAATCCACAGCGTAAGCGTAGCCTTTTGCCGATTGCGTTGCTGAAGGTGGGATTTGGGGTGTCAATCCCATCTCTACTGCTGGGTTCGCTCCCGCTTCTACCGCTGCTGCTGCTGCTGCTGGTCCGATTGATCCTGGATCTGCTGAAGCGATTGCTGCAACAGCAGCCGCAGCAACCTCTCCTGCCTCGCCTGCAACCGCAGAATGACCTTCTACGGTCGCTACTTGTTCCCCTGTCGACTCTACTAACGATGGCATATCCGCCGCTGTTGCAGCACTGGCCCATCGCTGAGTTGCAAATTCAGCAGCATCGCTGTGCTGCTGCGACCGCTGTAGGTCAGGAGTAGCTGTTGCAGCGCTGTGCTGTGCTGCTTCGAGCTGTGTTGTTTCTGTTGTGGGTGCAGCCATGGGCTGTTGCTGTTGCCGCTCTCTATTCCCTTGTGAGCGAATATTCTTAGCTGCATCATCCCCGCCGTCCCCAAAACTGCTGCCATAACGCAGGTCTGTCGTATCTTCATTTTGCTGTTGTTGCCGTTGCTGCAGCAATTGCGGTCCTTCCACCGGCCGTTGTTGCTGCTGCGCCTCCCTGCCGTTCTGCCCAACCTGCGGCCCTGCGGCCTCTCTCTCAGTTCTTCGCTGCTGCCTTATGTGCTGCAACGTCGCGTGAGCACTTACGCTACGACAGGTTCGGTGCTGATGTTGGTTCCGCTCGTGCCTAGCCTGCCATACCGGTTCGTCGGCAACGCCAGTGTCTCTAAGACGCTGCTGCTGCTGCTGCTGTACTTCCTTCGGCCAGTCCCTCTCGAACGCGCATATGTCTTCTGCGCTGTACCGCCGGCGCCGCTGGAGCAGCTGCTTCAGCTGTTGCTGTGAGGGAGAAGCATCGAGGACAAACTCCGAAGGAGAAAGGGGGTGGCACGACGAATCAGGGGACAGGCGGAAGAGGAGGCTGTCATTTAAATGCAGAGTTTCTGCTGCTGTTGCTGCTGCTGCTGCTTCGTCGTTCGCAGCATCAACTGCAACAGACCAATCGTCAATAGGTTGTGAAGGTGATCCTGCAAGCGGTTGCCTTTCAGCCATTCCGGATGCAAGTTGCTGCTGTTGTTCTCTCTGCTGCTGTTGCTTCTGCTCCCTGTTCGAACTAGAGTCTCCTTCCTGCGAGTGCTCAAGCGCACTCAGGGTGAGACTTGAAGGCCCCCGGTCACCGTGCAGCCACGGAAAAGGCCTTATCGCATGCTGCAGCTGCTGCTGGTGCTCTCCTTGCTGCTGCTGCTGTCTGCTGTCGGCTTCACCACTAAACAGCGAGGTATTCTCGGCATCTTGAGTTTCCCCTAGCAGTCGGCTTGTATCCCGCGATACAGAAGGCGGATATCTGCACGCTGCATTCCCCTGGTGCTTCCTGCACAATGAGCTGCGTGCCCTGCAGCAGCAGGAGCACCTATTGCTGCTACTGTTGTTGCTGCTTTTACTGCGGTTGGGGCTGCTGCTGCTGCTCCTGGTAATCCCCAGGCGCCTCTTGATGCGGGCTATTACCTCCTCTGGCTTTGAGTTTAAAATGAAATCCTCCTCGCCGCACGTCAGGGCAGCACAGTCGAGCGTGGTACGTCTTCGATCCCGCCGTCTTGCTGCTGTTGCTGGTGTTGCTATTCCCGTGACACTGTTGAGGCTAGAAGCTCCCAGAGCAACGTCGGCTGGAGAACCAATGGTGTACTGCTGTTCTGTTATCTCCTTAAGCTCCTCCTCCACAAGCAACTGTACAGATGCAACACAGTAGCAGCACATCAACAGCAACACGCAACCAGTAATGCAGCAACGCGACACCCTGCAGCCGGGCTACAAAACGCCGATCGGGGCCGCTGGTCCTTGTCCTCTGGTCCCAATCATCCAACGCTTAGTGTTCCTTACCGCAGAAGAGAAGTTCAGCCACTGACTTATCAAAGACTCGTTTTTGCTACTGTTACTGCTCTTGCTGCACGACAGCAGCAGCTCGTTATTCACTTCCTGCTGCAGCGGTGTTCCTCTAGCCTGCAGCACCAGCAACGCAACACTACATCAGCACCATGATGCATGCTGTACAAATTGATACAGACGCAGGCGCCTTCCGCTGATTTTGGTGCTAATATTGTTGCGGTAGTTGCTGCTGTTGTATGAAAGACAGATATGAGGAACCTTACGGTAGTGAGGTTTTCTGCCCGTGCCGTGGACGATCCGACAAGGCCAAGGGGAGCAGGCAGCCCCTTACCACTCCCCAGCTTCCTGTGGTTTTTCTGGATGCTACTGCTGTGAATGCGGTTGGTGCTGCTGTGAATACTGCTGCTGTGGATGCTGCTGCTGCTGCTCCCCCTCCTACACTTGCGGCTGCAGTGCCTGTAATGCCCTCGTTGTTCTCGGTGGCGATGTCTGCTTCTGTTGACCGTACTATCCCTGCTTCTGCTGTTGCTGCTTGATATGCTGCTGCTTCCAGAGAGAATCATTAGCGCTGCACCACTGTGCTTCTCCAAGTGTTTTTTGTTGCTGCTACCTCTGCTGTGGGGATGCACTCGCCTCGGGATGCTGCTGTTGCGCGATGTTGTGTGGTGCCGTTGCCAGCCCCAGGGGTTGCTGCTACTGTCTCTGCTACTCGTGCCGCTGCTGATGCTGTTGTCCATCTCTGCTGCCACGCGTCTTCGCACACGAGAAAGGATTCTGCTGACGATGTGTTGCGGGGTGTCAGTATCAAGGATGCTACTGCGAGGGTCCACTGGGCAGTTGCTTCTGTTGTTGTTTGGCTTTTGCTTTGGTTTCGTTGCGGCAGTTGGTGGTACAGCATGTGCTGCTAGTGCTGCACCATGTGCCTCAGGTGCTTCTGCATGTGCTGCTGGTGCTCTGGCTTTCGCTCTCGTTTTTGCTGCTGCTTGCAAGGCCTCTCTAGCGGACAGCATCCTGCATGCTGCTGCTGAGTGGCCTGTTGATTCACGAGCCTCGTGTCTGGGGCTGCTCTTGCGGGAAGCTGGGTGTGCAGCGTGAAGACCGTCATGCTCTGTTGCTGTTGCAGGTATCGCTACCGCTACCGCTGCTTGTGCTGCTGATGTTTTCTTTGCAGTCGCTGGAGCTGTTGCTGCTGGAGCATCTGCTGTTTGGGTTGCTGTGTCGAGCGCCGGCTGCGCGCGTTTGCCCTCGATTGCAAAGGTCAGGCATATGCCGCTTACGTCTTCATTCTTATGTTCACGTGGCTTCTGCAGCGCATGCTGTTGCTTAAGTTGAAACTGGTGCAGCTGCTGCTTCCGTGAAGCATGCTTGCGCTGTCGGTGCGCAAACTCGTTACGAGCTTCGACACGCCGCGCTGTCTGTGCTGCGGCAGAACCATCCATGCTGTCCTTGATTCGCTGGTGAGCCGCCACGCGTTGCACTCGACCAGCTAAAGGTGCGCTGCTGCTGCTGCTGCTGCCGATCACGTGGGAGCGGGCTCCTGGGAGTGCAGCTGCAGGTAGCACATACACTGATTGCCCTTGTCGGTGCATCTTGTGTTGCTGCCGTTAGCTCTGCGGCTGCTGTTGCTACTCCTGTGCTGCAGTAGTGGCGCGATTGTGAAGCCCCGCGCATTCCACCGCATGCCACACTGCCTCTTAGATGCAGCAGGTGTTGCATCTGGCCCCTGAAGCGTTGTCTGTGGAGGGCATTGTCCCGCGGCAAATACTAATACTGCTGAGCTGCTGATGCCCTTGAATCCCGCGATTTCAGGCCGCCTTCAGGCGGCCAGCAGTAAAGACAGCTACGACAGCCACCCGTAGCTGCGCTCACCTAGCAGTCCAGGACTTCCCGCTGCAACCGCCTGCGCGGTCTCGGTGCACCAGTAAGGGAACACGAATGAGGAAACAGTATAAGACGAGGTGTAGAAGAGTCTGGACAGATAAGGAAGAATATGCCCGAAAATTGTGCCGTCGGTTCCCCTGCGCCCCGCTTAAGACCTACAGCTTGCATGGCCCTTCGACTTGCTAGCAATACGGCCCTCTCCGCAGGGACCTACGAAGCTATAGCTTGATTTAGAGGGTTCTTTGCCTCGAACTTGATTGTGAGGCCAGCAGGAGGAAGTTTCAGCGGAACAGGTGGTGGGGTTGGTGTGACATGCCAGTCTAAGCAGCCACTAGGTATTCAAAACATCATACGCTGGAGAGTTTGCATGCTGTCCAAAATGTAAATATGATGAATGGAGGGAAAAACTCGAAAGGGACGAGCAAGTAACGCAACCAGTCAGAGGATAAAACTTGTGTTTTCTCCTCCGGACTACCATAAGGCGGCTGCAGCCGAACAGCGCCAGCCTCTCAACAAAGAAGGCTCTTCTTAAACAAGTAGTGTAGATAGAAATAACTTTCTTCAAAAGAAACAAGTGGAGACGTTAGTTAAAAGCTAAGCAATCAACGAAGACGTAGTTTAGAAAAGCCCATTCCTCTCCACGTCCGCGACCTCGTCGCCTACGAAGTGAAAACTTGGAGGCGATCTTTCATTTGCAATTCCAAGCACTAAAGTCTAAGGCATAAAATTCAAAATAAGGAGTAAGACAGAGTTCCACCCATACGGAACTTCTGCAATCGCTTTCCATCGGGTGTTGTTGATTATTTGCCACCCTATTTAATTTAATGATTTTTGGATTAACGAGGTCTTCTGGCTGCATGTGCCAGTCTTATCCAGTGCCAATCTGCGTGTGGACAACGTTGAGTGTGTGGACGTTGGGTGTGGGACAATACTACATAAAAATTACTAGCATCTGTGGCTGCATACTGCAGTTTTGTCCACTAGAGTTCCCATAGGTTCGGCAGAAAATGCGGCCTGGGTTTTCCGAATCCACGTAAGAAAAAATCCCTCTCCGTGGAGCGCATGGTTACACATGACCCGCTGCCTCTGCATCTCGATACTAACGAATATGCACCAAACAGTATTGGAGCGGGTATGAGGTCCAGCCGCGTAGTTGTCTGTGGCGTTTGCTTGGTACCTCGTGCATTCTTCTGCCTTCAACGGCCCCCAAGACAGCACTGCTCACCTGCTAGCGCCAAGGAAGGCTAAGAAATGAATGAAGCTTAGCTTCTAGGGTGCCTGAAGATACCCTGTGCTGCAACAGGGACTGTCCCCCCCACCGTAAGTGGAGATCCGCAACTACGCTTTTAAGCCCTAAGCCCCATACTTTTAGGCATAGGCAATCATATTCTATTGGAGTACCCCAAAAACAATTTCATCATCAACTCTGATTGCTCTTCAGGCCATGAATCCGCATTTGTATCACGGGTCCTCGGGTTGCCACTTGTTGTAAGTGGATTCGGGTAATTCATCAACGGATGTCCACTAATAAGCCCTTTACTTCACAAATTGGATAAAGCGCAGGCGCCAGGCAGCAGTTGTTATAGGAGCTGTGTGGTACGGCGATGGGCTGCCAATGAAATGCTAATATTTGGGACTGAAATGCCTCTCAAATATTTCAGGATTAGATTTCCACACACACTTCAGAATTTTGGAATTGTACATCCACACGCTTAGTGTCGAAAACAGTTGTCCTGGGAAGGCAACTACTGAGGAAGAAAACCACTTCTCTATATCCCCAATCTCATGTGGTTCAAGATGACGAATGTGAAGAAGGAAAAGGCCCTCTTTATAGCAAAGGAGCATATATATGCATTTATCCCCTGATGCTGCGTATGGTTTTTGTATGCTGAGCACGCCTCAATAAAGTTGGTTATCCGGCTTCTGCTTGCCAGCGTGTTTGCCTTTACAGCCAAAAGAACTTCGCGAAAAGCCCATTGCGGATGAAAAAGGCTATTCTTCGTCTGATTCCAATATTCTTCAGTTGTAATAGTGCTCAGGTTGCTGATGATCGCTCGAATATAGATGGCAACTCGTGCCCGCCAGAAGCAGCAGGCATTCACTTTAAGTGGTACGTCGCTAATTCTATCCGGATACCTCTGCCTACGCTGTTGGTTATCCGGCGTCTGCTTGCCAGCGTGTTTGCCTTTACAGCCAAAAGAACTTCGCGAAAAGCCCATTGCGGATGAAAAAGGCTATTCTTCGTCTGATTCCAATATTCTTAAGTTGTAATAGTGCTCAGGTTGCTGATGATCGCTCGAATATAGATGGCAACTCGTGCCCGCCAGAAGCAGCAGGCATTCACTTTAAGTGGTACGTCGCTAATTCTATCCGGATACCTCTGCCTACGCTGGCTTGCTAAAGGCTACAATGTGACTTTATGTGTCACGTATAGATACCGAGACTGCGGGAAATGCCTCACCACGTTTTGCATTCATGCTCGCCCCTGTTGGAGTTTAGTGTTCATTTCTACTCCATGGCAGCGTAACGCCTACCCCTCCTGCACCAGAGTCGTTGGCACCTCTTAAGGGCTCACACACGCCACTCTCAAAACACGATACGCACTCAAAGATTCGAAATGTCGCCTTGAACGTTACTGATTGAGAGCATCAAACTCTCCAGCCGGATTTAACAAGCGACCTGCTCATTCTTGAGTACGAGAAAAAGCTCTGTGGCGAGCACACATTTCAGCAGTTGGCTGTGTGATGTGTTGTTGAGCCCTCGTGTAGATATACGTAAAAAAGCCCAGTGGCGTGCTCTTTCACTGCACGGAGAAAACCTTCAAGTTTCCAACGGTTTCTACGAGAAAGGCAACAGCCCAAACCTAAAATACACATGAACAATAGTACGTAGTCTATCGCCGTAGAAATCCTTTTCTTGAGGAGCGAACTGAGAAAAAGCCTGCGTGTGTTCTATCGCCTAGCCTAGGGACTAGGCGGAGCATGGCCTTTCTGGTTCACTGTAGCGTGCATGGTGCATTGCAGCGTGCAGAGGGGATATATAAATGTTTCCTAGAACCGAGCTGCACGTTGATATCACTTGTCGCATCACGCTACGGAGAGCAGGATTAGCTCGTTCATCAGCACGCGTTCTGCTCAAGGGTGTCAGTTGTAGGGTTCAACACGAGCACAATACCAGGAGCTCCCGTGCAATCGACCACCGACGCCAACCACAGAACCAACAATGATCTCACTTTCTGGGTGGTGAGCACTGCACGTTCCCGCGCAATTTTGCAGCATTCATGTGAACCCTGAACCCAGTGAACCCACCCCGTTCTTGCATTTGCAGCCGATTACAATTCGTGGAATGCAAACGCGGAGGCGTGCACCATAACAAGGAAGTGAACCAAACTCTCGGTGTTAAGTGCAAAAACAATGGAATTCATGCGTTCACAGTGACAGCCGCCTCCAGCACAACGCCGTGCGCAATATATCGGCCGGCATAGCAACGTGGGGTTCCTTCCGCTCAACCAGTGCACCCAAGGCCATTGACTGAGCCTAGTACTAATTATAGTTCTTCATGCACCCTCTGCATGCAGCTGTTCTTCTCTAAATCACTTGCCCGTCGCATCCACTTTAGTCTCCTCTCATTATGTACACGCTTAGGGGCTTCTCTCCTCACCGAACTTCCCACAGGGCAGCTGATGCCAGAGTGTCACTTTTTCGATTAGTGTCATCTATCTGTGTGCTATTTGCTTCTGTTGTGCAATCGCAGCCACGCTTGTTCGTTGGGCAGGCGTCCATTGCTTTCAGCATTCCAATGGACGAATGGGGATTAGTTTTTCGCTGCTTGCGCTTCAAAAGTAACAAAATGACTAATTTAACTTGGATTTTGCAGTCTGGTTTATGAAGTGGAGCTGCCTTGACTATGACCAACACTGCCCGATCCGGCACTTCGGTTGACGAGGCGAGCAGCCAACAATCACTGGGGGGAATAACCCTGGGGAGGCTTTTTAGGTTCACTTGGTACCACAAGAATCAATTGTAGTAAAGTTATCTCAGCATTTATAAGGATATTGTGCTGCAAGAAGAGATTATTTCTTCAGGACGATGAGACTCTAAAAATATCGTGCTCGACACAACGGGATCCAGGGCAACGGGCGCATGCGACGGTTTACTTTGTACACCTTAGAATAGAGCATGGAGGGCGGTGATTCCAGCTTAATAACACCAGCATTTAACTGTGGAAAACAAGCTCAAGGCGGCGTGTCTGTCAGTATTACTTGAGACGCCAAGTCCAGTGACCGGAGGCAATCGAAGGACTCGTCGAAAATCGTCTAAGTCAGACCTTCTTCTGCTTTTATAATGGGCTGCAATTTCAGCTGTGCGTCTGGCAGGAAGTGCTCTCGTCAGGGAGTATACGGGGGACGTTGGGCCGTTGCCATCACGGATCCACCGAAGCCTGGACGAATCGATTGGGCCAAAACCACCACCGGCGAAATAACTATTCTCACAAGGGCTGGCATCCAGAGTTTTGAAGAATGGATGCGTACAAAGGACTTCAAGATGATCATGCCTCCCTTGGCTCCCCATCCCAGAGTACCATTCGTCTCTGGCGGAGTGCCGGATATTTGTTCGCTAAACAAAATGTACAAAGCAATGCCTGAGGGGCAACTGAGGGCTCGTGCTGCAGCAGAAGAAGCAGAAACATCCCTCTTCTGTGCTCCAAGGCAACAGATACCTTTTGTCGTGTACGAAGATTGAGCCGCAGGGTCCATTGGCCTCGTCGAGTGGTCTGGCCGCGCATAGTAGAAACCTGGTGCAGAGCCTTGCGGTAGCATTTCCTGTTTGTTTTTCTCCTTGTACAAAAACAACTGCTCTCTTCTTCACATATACGCGTTGCATATGTATGAAATGCCGCCACTACAAGCAGCAGACAAACCAGTGCCCGCGGTTGTGAACAGTGGGGAGGAGGATGTTGTTTACGGAGTGTGCCCGACCTGGTATTGGGTGTCTTACTCGTCCGTAAGTTCAAGCAAACATAAACGGAGACGAAATATCAACTTTTTCTTGCCTCTAGTCTTTTTCTCCGAATCGTCCTCCGATTTCTTACTAGACAGCTGTACTTGGAGGACTGTACGTAGTAAAAAAATTAAGAACAATCTAACATAGACTTGGGGCCAGTATTAGCATAGGCAACACGGGTGATGAATATCGGGGCTGCTGGAAGGGGAATAACGGAACTAGTAAACCCTATCGCATGTATGCAACGTAGTTAGTTTTGCCCAGAGGTGTTCAGCTGGTAAGCTGATTATGACTGTGTGCAAAACTAACAGGTAAGTTTCATGCGACTGAGGGGTTGTCTATGTGAGAAGCTCAGCAGCAGGAACTTGCATCGCACATGGAGACGGCTGCACATGCATAGTAAAGTAGCCGGGTTATAGTTTCAAACACCTCGACTACAGTGCGCTTCAGATGCAACTGGTTTGTTCCTAGGAGATGATTCATACGGACAAGGGTTCACTAGAGTCAATCCTAACAGATGTCTACTACATATTTGAGGGTTAGTGGGAAATGCAAGCAGGGACGAAACCAGTCGAATGGATCCGTCACCGTGGCAACTTATCCTATGGGGGCTGAGGATATGATGTGCTGTTCAGGGTATTTTGATGCATATATTGCGCTTACATGATACGAAGGTGTTGATAAAGCAGTTGGACGGCCGTCTGCGCAACTTCCATGTGCATACAGCGCGTTACCGAGTGGGAGTGTTGCGTAGATGTTCTGGAGATGCTCGTTAAAAACAACCGGAGAGTTGCAGCAACCATTTATTACGTGCGTTCGTCATTCACAAACCGTGAAATTAGTCTTTATCCTCCTCTGTGACCGTCATGTTCATTGCTGGGAAGGTACGGGGATAAACCGTTATGGGCTAGTGTGCTGTAATGGGAATCACTTACCTCAGCTAAAGGTGATGTGTTAAAATATTCGGGTTAAGACTTTCCAAAAAGCAGGTGGTTAATCGTCCTGCTTAGAGGCTTTCTGGGCACCACAGCACAAGAAGCTGGGGAAAGTGAGAGTGAGAGGAGCTGTTGGAGTAAATTGGCCTGCATTACACCTTGCTGCACCTCATAATGCAAGGGCACATGGAGTAATACCCCAACCCGTATTCGATCCTTACAGTGTCGCAGCAGACTACTGTTTAACACTGCTGAAACACTGCAGTAGCCACACAACTGCCACCCGTGGCTCGTTGCAACAACATATACGTGATATAAACTTACTTTCAGGTGAGCACACACTTGCTTGAAGACCTATTCATTATCAAAAGAATTGTGTGTCTGGTTTCGGCTGCAGGCGTTGGCCCTCCTGAAGTTTCCGCACACCACCGCAGTGGCGGGACACGCACCGGAAACTGGTGCAGCACTTGGCAGGATCGAGGTGTGAAACTTCCGCCAATTAACCTTTTGCTTTTTCGCGTTTAAGCGGCTGCATTATCCCATCAAGTAGAAGCATGTGGGATACGAGAGTCGTCGCGCCCAGCGGGTACTGCGATGACCGTTCAGCCCGCGGCTAGTTCAACGAACGTCGAACGTGACACGGTATCGTACTAAATCCCAGGCTGGAACAATGGACTTATTTCTGAATTTATTTCTTCCCAACTTCAAAGATTCTGTTATTCAATGCTTTATTACTTCATGTAACCTGAAAACAAGGGTTTTGCCTACCAAAAACCCATGTTTGTGTTGATTGCTGCCGTCGTGGGAAAGCAGGTCGATTGACCGTACTCGTGGCCAGAAAAGGAATTTTACTGGGATTGTTTTACATGTTGAAGATTAATAGTGGTATTTGCAGCATTTTCTTCCCTTCATCTCAACTTTTCCCCAATTTTGTCACCGTGGCTTGCTTTTCGCTTTGCTTGATCGCATCGAAGTGATGTGCTCGTATTGCTTAAGGCCACCTTTTCTCTTTCCATAATCATCAGCTGTCACTTCCAGTCAACTCATATTCAATCATAACTTTCTTGTTTTCCCGGAAATGAAGGTGCCTTCGGCTCTGGGCGTCCTTGCCTGGGCCACCATTCAAGCGTCGGAAGCAATTCGTCTGGACAGGAGCTTCCTGAGTAGGTCTCTAAGTGGAATAAACGTGAAAAGGAAGAATTGCAAAACAGAGCATGATGCCTTGGTAGCTGTTCCGATTTCCTTTCTTTTATGAATGCTTCTGGTGTGTGCGCAGGCCTCTCTGCCGAAGCAGTAAGTCGCTCGTGATTTGCAAGTTTTGCGTGTTGCGTTTTTAGTTAATCAGCTTATATTGGTTGGCATATGTTTGCGAGGGCTTTTCTATTAAGGAGAGTAACGTCGTCGGTTGTGGCTCCATACGCGCCTCCCTCTGTGGTTGCTCGGGAGTAGTGAAGCGAAGCATTGCAATGTTTCATGCTGCGTCTGTGGCAGGGGATTTCGGAACAGCAGGGGACGAGCCGTCGGTCGCTTCAAGATTCTCTGGACGACTTGTGCCGAATTGAGGCCCAGGCAGCCTGTAGAAGCGGCTTGGACCACTACTGCAATGCAACGGTGTATGCGAGATATGACGGTAGAAGCAATAATGTCAACAGCAAAGAATGGCGGTGTTACACAGGGGACGCCCTTGACTTTGGTGTTGCTCGCGCAGGCTGCGTGGACACTTGTGGCAGACAGAAGATGTGCCCCGGCGCATACAATGGCGTAGCAAAAACTTACCTATCACGCAACAGCCAGTTGAAAGGCCAGGTGGATGCATTGAAGGCAGAATATTGCAGCGCCCCTGCTCCAACACTTCAGGAAGCGTTGGACAGAAAGTGCGCTGCCTTTGGTGAAGAAGCCTGCAATCAAGGACTTTGGGCGTACTGCGACATTACACTGTATGCCCGCCACGACGTGGGCAATGCGTCCCAGAAGGGGCGGGAATGGCGTTGTTTTGCCCAGGATGTGCTTGACTTCGACATGTCTGGTGATGGTTGCGTAGACGATTGTGGGAATCTCATTTCTTGCCGGGGTGCGGTGAACGGCACCTCATCCAAACACTTATCTCGTGGAAACGAGATCTCCTCAATAATTCTTGAAGACAAGGAACTCTACTGCACGGAGTCGCCTGACAGCGTGGACAGTGTGGAAAATCTGCCCCCTTCCAAACTTCAAGGTGCCTTGGACGGGTTTTGCCTTGACGAAGGGAGGCGCGCGTGCGGACAAGGGCTGACGGCCTACTGCAATACCGACATGTTTGCGCGTTTCGACGTGGGAACCGCGAGCCAGCAGAAGAAGGAATGGCGCTGCTATGCACGGGAATCTCTAGACTTCGGCATGTCCGGTGAGGGTTGTGTGGACGATTGTGGGAACTTCACGTCTTGCCATGGAGCGGTGAACGGTGCCT
>CAJFCX010000309.1:0-23266 GCA_904066255.1 Eimeria sp. OTU-X
GAGGAAACAGCGGCCATCACTTTCGAATCAAATACCTTTACCTACGTCCCATAACCTAAAAGGCGAAAAATCAAAGGGCCCGTATAATCGACACCCGTGCTCCTACTGCCACTGCACCTTACCTAGTATGCTGTTTGGTCGCCGCACTTACACATGTGCTTCTGCTACTATATACTTCGACTCCTCTAGAACTGCTAATCCCTCTACCTGATTTCATCTGCTATCATTCTGCGTAAGATGCCCGCTGCAGCGGCGTAACCCTACCGTATATGTTTATTCATCCGTTCTGTCAGTCTGTTAAACCTTCGGAGCCCAACAAAAGTGCTCGACCGTTTCTCCTCGTGCATTCATATATTCGTATATCCCTCTCTGGGAATTTTAAGTATATACGCGCTCAATTTATACAGAGCAAAAGCAAACTGCCTGCGATATCCATCGCTGTGTCCATATACGTGCATTTCATCTACTTGCATACTATATTATTAAACACTTACATATTCTTAGTGGTGCTTCTACATACATATATCCATACGTACATACATATGCATACATATACTTTGGTGCGCTGTTCTACAGCGTTGCTCTTCTCCCTCGTCCCTGAGTGGCGCACGAGTACGTGTTTCCCACACCGTTCATTCCAAAAGGGTGTGCGCGGCGATTGCCGCGGCCCTCAAGATACATATTCGGTCTTGCTCGATATTCTCCTGGTGCCCCTGCGGGGGCTCTAGTTTCCGCTGCTCTCGCTTTTGCGGCTGCCCAGCATATTTGTTTGCAGAGGCGCTGACATGCTTCCAGCTCGAGCTTCAGGTAATGAATTTGGGCCTTGTCCCTATGAAGCCTTTCAATCTCCTGTCGTCTTACCTGCAACTCGAGCTCTAGAGGTCGCAATCGCAGCACTTCGTCCTCGAGTTTCTTAATCGTCCTATCCGCCGTTCGCAATCGGAAGAGTCTGGGCTGCAAATTCCTCAATTCCTGGGATAAAAATGTGACCTCCTCATCTTTTTCCCTCAGTTTCAAAAAGGTATCCCTCAGCCGGCACTGCGTATCTTTGAATTCTTGGGCCGCCTTGTGGAAGTTCGCCTCTTCAAGTTTCATCATCGCCACTTCTCTCCTTAGGCGGATTGTCTCGTCTTGTGCTATTGCAAGTTGTTTGCTAAGCTCCCGCTGATCCCCTTGCATGGCTGCCTTCTCTCTATACCAAGACAAGGCCATTGCCCTGAACTTGTTCAACTCCGTCGTCACTTCTTCTTGTAGTTGTATAATCATGGTCCTTTCGGGGCTCAGCACTTGAGTGCCTGGGTTCACTGGACGCGCTGGGTTCCCTCGAGGTGCTTGATGTACTGGGTTGGGTCGATGCGCTTGAGGTACTGGACTTACCCGAGGCGCTTGATGCACCTGGCTAACTCGAGGCACCTGCGGCACTGGACTGACTCGAGGCACTTGGGGCATTGGGTTGACTCGATGCACATGCGGCAACGGATTGACCCGAGGCACCTGAGGCATTGTATTCACCCTCGGCACCTGGGGCATCGGGTGCATTTGGGGGGCCTGTGGCACTTGAACCACTGGGGTCGCCCCAGGCCCTGGTGTCACCTGTGGCAATTGGACCAGTGGACTCACTCTAGGTAGCTGGGTCACTGGATCCAGCGGAGGCAATGGAGGCAGCGGAGGCACCGGTCCCATCTGAGGCACTGCAGCCAGCTGAGGCAGCTGCCCCATCGGAGCCATCTGGTGCAGTGGAACAAGTGGAGGCAGTGGGGGCATTTGAGGCATCGGATGCATCATAGGCACTTGGGGAACTGGCGTCTCCTGCTTTAGGCCTACAACATCTTCCTCAACAGTCCTCTTCTCGTTGGGCTCTGAATGTGAAGAGGTAGTAGGGCTCCACACAAAAGTCGGCGTTACCGGCACCTCTCCCTCCCCTTCAGGGATAGGATACAAAGCATACCGAATACTCGGTGGGATATCCTGAATATTCGTTCCATCGAACGGCGGAATTGTTTCCTGATAGATGCCCGGACTCTCCACAGTTGGCTGTGGGCCATTATGCCCATCGAGAAGGTCGAAAAAGCTGGGCAAAGACATTCTCACTTCACAACAGCTTGCCGGTAGAGAGAAGGAAATTAAAAGACTAAAACGTCGGTATTAAACCCTGTCAATAAAGCAGCCAAAAGCAAGGCTCAGGCCACGGGAACACTCCGTATAGTTTCCGCTGCCCTGTGCAAAAGCAACACACACCATCGTACACACACGCACGACAGCTTGTTAGCATACATATACTGCGGAAAAACTCTATACCCCCACAGGCGAAATGCCACCTTTCACTCGAAACCAAATTATCCAGAAGCAGAGAGTAGGCAAGTGAAGTCCACTTACACCATATATAAGGACGAAGCGTTGGTCTTGACTCGCCCCACCTTCAAAACCTGCGATGCGGTAAAATCTCAACTGAGATCTCCTCCGTACGTCAACACCTCCCACAACGATTAATACCTGGTGATAGGACTCGATGAAGAATGAGAAACATAAAAAGGAGAGGGAAGCACCGGCTCTCCTATCGATGTGTCTTCCGAGGTCCTGCCCACTGCAGCCTGCCAGCCGCATGGACACTGCGCCAAAAGAGTAAGTTCTGTACAAAGCACGTCCAGCCTGTTTGATTAAACATTCGAAGATTAAAAACGCTCAAGAAGAGCAAACTGAAAAAGCGAAGTAGAAAGAAAAGTTCTGTTCAGTTGGCGTAACAGGGAATCCCCACACAACGCTGTCTTCCATGTCTTGAGTTAGCGGGGGACCTCCGCCCTCCTCGTGGGGCGGGCCAGCGGCTAGCTTCGATACAGTGCAAGAAGGCACTGTAGACACTAATCAGCTGAATTCTCATTTTTTCTCTTTACTTGAATTTGTTTATCATCTTATTTATGATGTTTCCGACACATCTGGGGAACCCCAAAACAAGGTGCTCTGCAGTCCAGCTACTGCGCTGCCTTCCCCCTGCAGCAGAGGGCAGCAGAGGATTCAGCGTCCGCCATTCGTTCGAGATGGCGGTTCATAGAGACAACCAAATTTGACCGTAATTCACAAACACAATATGACGGCATAAATATGATCTTGAAGCCGCTTTACTCTTCTCACAGCACACGCCTGAAGTGCACAAAGGAGGAAATTCAGTGACGACACCTGGTGGTGGATAGCATTCTCCACCTGGGATTACTTGTTGCCGCAAGAGTCCTTGTTCATAGCGGAGTAAAGTTAGAAATTGAGAACTCATCGAATAATTAAGAAAGGTAAAAGCTGCAAAGCGCAGTTCGGTCTCCCTAATTTGTAGGCATCGTTTTGCACGGTGTCGCGGTGCCGGATTTGCAAGCGAGGTGGCAGGGCAGATAATAGTCTTGCATCACAGTTTGCTACTAAACTTGCAACGCTTGCGACACTTGATGATACCCTAAATTGTGAAACGGGATGATACCCTAATTTTGTTTCGTAGTGTAGGCAGAACGGGCTGTCCTGATGCCCCGCAGGATTCAGTGCGTACGGTGCACGGTGCGCCCAAAAGCCGTGCGTTGACAGTCCTTGTCACACGGCAGGTGGTTTAATTCCATGTTTTTCCAACTCTTGTCACTCAAGCTGCGGCAGTAGACCCTCCAGGCCCGGTGTTTGCAGACGTTAGACCCCGAGTGTTGTCTTGATTTGAACCCACCACTGTAGTGTATACGGCGGTGTTTTGGAGAACATGAGGTAGAAAAAAGGGGCGCAACCACATAGAGGTTGTGCATGCTCATTCAGGGTCCTCAATTAAGAGCGGGTGACAGCAACTCTCTGCTGCCATTTTGTCCCGTGGTTCACACGCAATATACATGGAAAGCAGGACTGAAACCTTCCGCTTTCTTCCCCGCATACAGTGTGTGTCTCCTCCACTTCTGATGGGAGGTGCATAACGTCCTATTTGCCTATGTGTACCCAAGGCCAAAATCTTCGCCTGCAGGGCAGGCAAGGTCTCCTGACTTGTGAGTTCCGAGACGAAGAGCTCTTGTCTCCTGTGTATGCAGATATTTCCCGAATATCAGTTGAAGCTAAGATCTGGTGTAGTGCACGTACCTTCGTCTGCAACTGAAAGTACGCTATCTTATCTTTCAATCTGGAAATGGACTCGTCCCTTCCCTTTAGCTTTCGATGCAAATCAGCTTCTTGCAGAGTGCACTCGGCATACTCGTTTTGCTGTATCTAAACAGGAGCTTAGCACTCGCGATGCACCCTTAGTGTGGCAACAGGAAGCCCTATCAGCAGCCCACACGCTACAATTCCTCTGCGCACCTCTTCTATACTGTCATCCTTGGCGCATCGCATTAACACCTCGCATTCCGTGATGAGCTCCTGTCTGGCGGTAGAATGTTGAGTGTTAACTTCCATGTTTTTGCGTGGAAATCCAAGGGCTTGCCTTAGCGTCCTCCACACATTGGCATGGCCTTCCAGCTCTTGCTTTCCAATGATTATCTCGCGCCTCAGTCCATCCACATCAATGGCAAGTGCACTTTGCTCCGCAGCAATCCCTATGCTGGTCTGGGCCTCTTTGATGACAGCCGACTCTGCTGCACGACGATCTGTCTGGATACTGACATATTCGGAATATAAGCACCGAAAGACTTGCTCTAAGGACTCCGCTTCATTTCTTAAAACCCTGAGCTCCTGCAACGTGCAGCTAGTGCTACTCCACAGCAGCTGCAATTGAAGCAAAGACGGCCGAGGAGAGTGCAGTTCTCGTTTCGTACACTCTCTCATCATGGAAAATGTACAAATGCACTCCGAAAGGTATGTTTGCTCTAGAAGGAGCTCAAAACAGGCAGCAACGGGGTACGTGTTCCCATATGTGTCACAGGTTCCGGGAGGTCTGCAGAATTTCGATGAGCTGGCCATACACCGCATGCGGTCCGCTTTGTACACAGCGGTTACCCCACACTGTGCCAAGCCTCTTTTGCATTTCAAACGCATCTAAATGGGGCCAAAATTCGAAGGGTTTAAGGAGGAACATTATTCCCGCTCGCTTTTTTATTTTGCACCGAAGCGCCTGTATGGATGCTACTATGCATTCTCATACAATCTTTTGAACAATCGAAACTCTTTTCAAAGGACATCCTTAAGTTGTGACAGGTGATACGACCTGTAGATGGTGCCTAGGTTGATACACGCCTGTTGCCCTATGCTTACCAGAAAGTATGCTGGGGTGTTTCCGTTCGTAGCGGAGCCATTTGAACCACTTTCCACGCTTATCGCGCATAACTGAAACAACTCCAAGGAGCCTTTGGTGCTCCAAATATGTGCATATACCACAAACCGAAGGCTGGTACAGGTAGACTATGGGTGGAAGCCCGCCTTGTGTTGGTTGTTGTGTAGTACTTGCTAGCTTAAGCCCAGGTGGCTGTCATTCGGTATACTTCGGCCCTTCTGCAACCCTCGACAGTTGACCCAAAGCCTTGGCGCATGCCGCCTTCATGGATCAAATACAATCAACAGCATGCCAGCCTTTGTTGAAGTTAACCGAAAGCCACACTGGATGTAAGGGGCCCAACATGCCTTAGAAACGCATGTTTCCCGCAAGAGTTGTATGGGAACAATCTAAGGACCACTGATACAGTCATGAGAAAAGAAGGCGCACTGGCGAACGAATTCTCCAATGATGTTGCTGCTTGTGCGCATACAGAGGTAGAATTCGTCTTAGGGTTGCGTGCGGATCTGCCTATCCAAAACGGTTGGTATTGAACACAGAAGGTGGGTTTGTAGACTGTAAACAGTTGTCATCAGAATGCTGCTAACATTTGTGCTGATCATCATTGCCATGTTGGTCTTGCATTCACTATTCCATTTTCGATAGTTGGTAGTTTTCATGGGAACCAATCAATGAGAATTCACCTCTTGCCTTTTTGTTCTAGTATGCCAAGAAAAAACAAATTTGCTGTCATCGGTCGTTGACGCCCGTTTGCATTGGAACCCACTATCTGCCAACTGTGCGCATATTAGATCACAAATAGTGCGCAACGGCATGCAGCTAAGAATTCGCACAATGTCCTAGATAATCACTTCTATGAAAAGGCTGGGATCTGCTGTGGGTGAAACTGCTCTAGGTCGTAGGTTGCTTAGTCCATAAACCGCGCGCTTGCAGCTACAGTGGCAGATGTGAAGCGTTCATATAGATCAGTATAATGCTCTAGAGATAGTTCTGTTCGCTCAAAGCCGGTTTGCTGTGAACGCCAGTATCTGGGACCCCTTTCTGTGTGACGAGGGGAGAAGTTCATGACAATTACAACGAGGAACGATGACGGATTCAGAAGTATACTTCGTTCAGCAGAAGCTGCGTGTTCCTTTGTATGGTAAGCAATCCAGTGCAGGGCTGGACTAATCTCCAGAATGAAGAGACAAGCCCTTCCTAGCACAATCTCTCGCCGTACTTGCCCGATCTACGCATATGTAAAAATACGGGATAGTCAGGGGACTTTGGATGTTTTGAGGAGGTAGCAATTCAGGTCCGGCTCCAGGTATCGCTGTTGATATCATGCCATCTCTGGGGATCGACGGCCATAAGCCGGCTTGCCTAGGGCTTCCCAACCGCGACCGATGCTTGTCCTGTGTATGGCGGAGCACCGAAACCAGATCGACACTTTTGAAAGATGATCCATAAGGCCATTTCTGTACTGAGTGTATCAGCAGTATCGCGAGGCGCAATCTCGCAGTACTGCAGACTATCGGTACGTTTACCTTTGCTGGACGCCATGCACACAGACACAACAAATACACTCTTGATATCCACGACAAATTGCGGCATAACTTTCTCTTCGGTTACCCACCATGGGGCATAAGGACGTAGGAATATTTTGAAACCTCAGGACGTACGTCGTTTCAAGATGCGCTTGCACCAGTTACAGGAGGGGGAATGCTGTATTTGAAGACGCACGTATTTAGATGGTGCTGAGACAGCGCAAAATGGGTGAGACCGCGCAAAATCGGGGCTGTACTCTGACGAGCAAAACGTGCATGAATTTGGCATCTGCACGGAGAATGTGTGACGTGACCAAAGCCCGCTGCAAGCCAGCATCGCTCCGACCTCACGGCGTACGTAAAATTCAGATACAGGACGTTTCCGATGCATGCGCATTTACGACCATCAAACAGGTACTAGTGTTTGTTTGCAGCCAGCATGGAGCTATGTCCACTTACCTCATTATTCGTGCCGATGTCTAACCCTGGATAAGACCATAAAAGCAGGGGTGTATCTAGTTGTGAAAATAATGACTTCGTGGAGACAACCAATTGACCTGCAGCCTCGCCAAGCACAAAGCGTTTCAGTCTTAAAGCCTATAATGCGCATGCACAATGCAATGGCTATATGGTGGAAAGGCCTTATTGGCCTTATTCGTCTTCAGTGAGCCTTCGAACAATGAGTGTGCCTATGCCTGACAATTTCTTTGGCACTACTGTAATCTAGTTTCGCAACGGTTTCCGAAGCTTTGTCTAAGTAAGATCCCGCACCGGCGTTTCGACCCTTGCAGCTTGCGTGTACCACCAATATGCACATTTTAACGTTGATTTGCAACTTCCGGGTGTGTCGGGTTGGGCCGCTCTCCATACGGTGCATACAAGTGCCTGACTGGTGAACTTCGTGGAAGCTGGATGATGGCAGCGGTAGAAGGTTTCTCACGGCAAATCCACCGCGTGAATGAAAACAGGAACTGTTGATGTGCAATGTCCTTCCAAAGTCGGCTAATGAGACGCACAGCCATGCTGATTACGGGAATCTTCTGTTCTGAATTCACTTGAGAAATGAAACATCTTCCGTTTTAATAGTGAATGTGTATGGAAGTTGTTTAATACCCAAGTGCCAATCGTGATATTCATCTTCTATGTGGTCTTGTGCTTTATCTATGCCTGACCTATCGCTCCTCGATTAATATGTCAAAGAGGGCTTTCGGCGGGTGCCGCCAAAATCATGCAGAGGGCCACACACATATTGACAGGATGCGCATATCTGTCTTCAGCACCTTCCGCATCAGCCAGTGCGCAGAGAGAATTTAAATGCGTTTCTTGGCAACAACTTCTGTCACGCATCAACAGCGCTGACTGGAACTCACTAGCTACAGTGCAAATGTCTTTCAGCTGGGTTTCGCTCTTGATGCCCAACCTTCCGAAAGGCATCATATGTAAACGACGAGCGGAGTTTCATGGAATATCCGAAACCTTAGTTTCTGTGCCTATTCTACCTCTCAGGGCAACCCCTTATGGTATGAGTTAGTCTGTAGAATCTCATGTGTTTCTGTATCAAGGCGGTGCGCAACAGGAATGTTTGATTCAAAGTAGCTCTACGTCGCTCATCCTTTTAAGGTACAAGGAGAATTCGGCAGTTATATGAGCACCAGTCAGTTTGCGCTATGTGAGCAAAACGGTGCTGAGGATAGGAAGGCGTTGATCATCATCAAGCAGTGTGCAACCGCGTAGACGCCTACCGTTTGATTGTGACTGCTTGTGGACGACGTACGCACGTGTTGGCATTACTGCACTTTGCGTGCGACATCATTGTGTCACACACTTCGTGAACAGACGTTTGTATCCTGACTAATAATTGGATCAATGCTCCATCACAACCACAGTTCACCTCATATTCGGGCTCGTTATATGATCGGAAGTATGCGTGTTGCTGCCTTTGTGGTGGAAGGGAGTCAAACGTAGCAGGTACAAGCAGAAAACGATTCATGTTGCAGATCAACAGAAGAGACCTACTTTTAAATCCTAAATCGCCAAATTAACTTCGGCGACTTAGGTTGGAGGCATTCAACCAGGTCCACTCCTTCGCATACATTCTGCAGAGCAGTCTTCATTTGGGACATTTTTAAAGACCAGGACCTCCAGTTGTTTCTATTTACGTAGTGCATCCAACCTCCCTCTCGTCGTAAGACAATAGCTCCAGGGAGAGACGGTGATCGGCTAAACACACTTGTGGCTACTCGAAATGCTTCGTCTACAGTAAACCTTTGCATGAGTGAGGAACGCCTAGGAGGGTTGTCAACTGCACAACACCGCACGTTTATTCCACTGTTGCCAAATCACATGTTTTGCATGTTATATGACTGTAGTGAGCTGGAGTCGCCAACTGCGCACGATACGTTGATGCACTAATTGCATGTGGTGTTTGGAAGCCAGCATCGCAGGCTGCAGCCTGCCCCACGGTATCAACAGCCTTCAGCACTGTGCATTCTGCGCTAAGAGCAGGTGATATGCCTGTGCTAGATAACCTATTTTATGCTTGCCACTAATGGCTTGCGCACTGTATACCCTGTGGCTAACAAGCTGCATATCGATGTGGCAGTTGAAAAATGCTACGGCTGATACATTGTATGAGAGTGTTGCTGGAGAACATGTGTGCTCGTTGCCATGCAGAGATTGACGTATCGAGCCACATGCTCGAATACGGCTTTCAGAAGTTAGTTGAAGGCGGCGGCGCAGCTGTGCATGTTTTGTGTCGAGGAGCAGCTTGGCTCCCGACGAGTCTCTGGACAGCTATGATTCATAGACTCCCTCGTATGGGATATGATTGCCAAATGACTCCCTTCCTGGTTGATAGCTGTTGTCGAGCATTCCTTTACTTGCGCGGCGCATCCGTTGTACTGTATGAGGCTGTCCTGAGGTGTCATGCACATCATGTGATTTGGTGGAATTCCATATTCCCAGCTAGTGCGCCAAACCCTAAGCTGTTGCCTGGCTTGCGTTTAGCCAGCCGCATGCGCGTGAATGGCGGGGATCTGAACTGGCATGTGGTTGAAGATTTAGTTGAGTACAGAATGTCAGGAATCCAGGTCACTTGGGACGAATATCCGTGGGATGGAGAAGAATGCAAAACACATGCTGCTATTCCCGCGCATTTCTAG
Source organism: Eimeria sp. OTU-X (assembly GCA_904066255.1). Taxonomy (NCBI): domain Eukaryota; phylum Apicomplexa; class Conoidasida; order Eucoccidiorida; family Eimeriidae; genus Eimeria; species Eimeria sp. OTU-X. The sequence continues at coordinate 9,906 of CAJFCX010000309.1, forward strand.
CAGATATACAGATATATGTAGATATACCTTTGTCGGTGCAACCTCATCACTTGTCTCCTTCCCTATAACTAGAAACGTTTGGCCGCTTTCGCTGCATTTGGGGGCGCAACCGGAAGCCGCATTCGCGTCACTTCGCGGAAGTCGCGTTTCGCCATTGCGCACGCATGGAATGGCTTCTACCTCCTGAAGCAGCATGGCAATATAGAACGAAAAATAGCATAATGCGTACAATTTGCAGCGCGTAAGGGATTCCCAACTATTTTAAGATGCACAAGCACTTTCTCAAGTTCTGCGGACGCCTGATGCAGCCTGCTAGAACTGATTTCTGAGTTCCTTGTTCAGGTATAGACGCAGGTGCACTGAGCGCATAAGGCAGTGCACATAACCACTCCCTCATTCAGAAAGTAAGCGAATACAATATCAAGGAGAAGTGAACTTGTTTTTGAATTTGCAGATGCATTTCTCCATTGTCCTCAAGCATGAGCCGATGGGTGGAACTCTACAGGGCATGGCTCGTCTGTAAATTAGTTCGGCTAGCGCGCTGCTGATAATTGTCAAACCACTGTGACACCCTCGGAACCTGTGTCTGGATGACGAGGAATGGGAAACTGATATTTGCCTGCCTCATAGCCCTGCATCGCTAAATCAGAAGCCGACAGATAAGGCGAGCACTGCCGTTGGGTGATTAGCAAGTATGTCGTTTCTTCTTCACCTTATTGGCAAAATGTCAACTCGTTTTGGGTTTTCGCTGCAAACACTTGAAATCGAAAAAGAGTTAATCAGTTATGGCAAAGGTGTTCGACTTGCTTCGCATAACTCTTAGCATGAGCCAATTTAGCGCCCAGTCCGTATGTTCCATCAATCACGGTGCATATTCCCACCCGTTTTGCTGTACCAACTAGGACGGCTGCTGAGCGTGTTGGTGGTAAGGTGAATTTGATTATTTTGTAAGAAGGGCAACCTTGAAGCATTTTGTTCATCGGACGTTGCGGTTACACCAGTCCGCAGCTGCAGCATGTGTCATTGCAAAGTTTGCTTCTTTCGAACCTGGCTTTTTTTTGAATCCAAGTCCTGCCAAGGTATTTGTACTCTCAGAAGGTAATACTAAGGTCACCCATTCGCGGGTTTAGAGTATAACGCTGTAGAGGGCAAAACTATCGTAGTAACGTTGCCGGGTCCTCCAGTTGGTAAGCTTAGCGTAGAGGCACAAACGTAGACAGGCGAAGCTTGCACACTCGTTAGGCAGTCTGACAGTCTATTTTTAGGGTAGAGTTTATCCCTCAAAATGCGCAACCTAGTGCGAATACTGGGACATTGGCGATACAGATTGTGCGTAGACCAGTATTCGCTGGGAGGACGTTTGCGACAGTTCTGGTAGTACGTTGTTCGCAAAGGGTAAGGGACGGTAAGCTCGAGCTTGAGCGGACATTTCGGCAGTTTCAAGAACCGTGTACATGCTGGGGTTTTCGTAATCATTAGAGGGAAGAGAGCAGCAGCTCGTTTACTGTGGCAAAGCAGACGAAAGCATAATTCTGTACGCTGTCACCAGCTCTCCATATACAACACCCCTTTTAAGACAGTTGCCAGCGACTATTGCATTAAATCTGCCACAGTTGGACACAAGCAGGAGCCCCATGAACGTTTGTTCTATTAACTGCTAATAGCGTTGCTATACGCCGCTGATGAAGGGTTCATTCCTGTAGCCACGTGGATCTTGGGTGCTGCGAGCTGCAGGAAGTGGGTGGCAGTGGACTTGCTTCTTGGCGGGTGTGAAGTGTTTGATAAACACGCTAAAGCATGCACCCTCGTAATGTTCCAGTTTCCGATCGTATTTCTTTTTATGCTGTATTATTTAAGTTCCTCAGTGTCACCGATAATTTGTTTTCATTTGGTGCTTAACTAATGGCTTTGACAAAGCGTCTGGCCAGTTTGTTGGCAGATATGGCAGCTGTACGTTGTCCTCTGACAGTGAAGCTGCTTACCCCCTAACAATTGTTTTTTCTACGACGTCCAACGAAGAAATCTGTTCTTCGGTTTCGCTTGTTGCCGTAGATATTTTCTGTCGCATACGTGCACAAAAAAGGGGCTTGCACTACTCGGAACATCGTCCGCCTTATCCGGTCATAGACCATCCAGTGGAGTGATATGGGCAGCTCCACAGCATATGGATAACAGTATGGTAGGGCTTCCCACTGGATCACGAATCTGCATATCCCTTTGTTATTCCGACCCTCACAATCAGTTTGTGCGTTGATGGAATCAGTGAGACACACAGTGGCGGCAGCTGAGACCGGCAGTGGGCTGCCAGCTATTTCCCAGTGAACTGGAGCATTAGACGGCAGAGAAGGAGTCGTGGCTCCCTGGTTCAGTCTGAAGCTTTGAGCGTTGGGTATGCGGATCATACGTGTGAGCAAGCAGTTGTTGGGAAAGGCGTCATTCAGGGTAGGCCTCGTGCCGTCGTACCTTTCAGCAAGCAGTTAGCTATGCGGTGGCGTAGATATTTGCAGCTATGTACGAAACCTTGAGCACCTGGAGCAGTCACGCCATCCGTAACCTTTATATATTATGTTCTAACAATGGAGGGCTCGATACGCTACTCGATGTTACGACGATCACTACAGAGTTCATTTCCCATTATTAGGGCTTCTACGTTTAGTGCTATGCTCATCTTCCAGACTGCAGCATCTTGAGTTGTGCATCCGTATCCATGCTGCGGTCCGTGCCAAATGGTTTTTCTCTCTCTTCATACGCTCTTTGACAACCCATCTTGATCATCAGTAGAGTGTGGGTCGCTCAGCCAGTAGATTTGCTTCTCGTGTCGCTCAATGCTGGTGAATGAAAAATGTCATGAGGCTGTGTTAATCGCTCAGATACTCTTCATGAGATTCGTGTTTACCGCTAGGCGCTGATTTGTTGTTTTTCTCTCTGTGGACCATGGCGTTCCCTATCCAGAAGCCCAAACAAATAGTCTCCATAACTGCGTTTTGGGAAACCCGTCAGTTATTACTGCAACCTGGATGCATGAGTACGCGTCTCTATGATAAGGAACTATACAGAGTATATATATGTGATGCTTCCACAAAACAAGTAAGGGTATGGCGTGCGGTTCCCGAAGATTCTCCTGTTGTGGGTGCGTCTGTCAATATTAGGAGGATGCAGTTACACTGCATCATTAGCTGATGTGGCCATAACACGCATAAAACGCGACCTACACTGAGTTGAACGTTCGGGGCCTTGCCGTTGAAGACTGTTCGCGTTCGCGCCATCTGTTCTGAGTTTGCAGTTACATTGAGGGCCGAATCGACGGGCAGGTCCCTTGTTTTGTATGAATATGGATAGTGAGTCTTGATCGTAATCAGGGCGTGCGTTGCTCGGGAAGCAGACGAGGTACGCACTTCCACCAGACATTAGTCGAGGGATTTGTTGTTGTTGCGATTAGGGTTTTCACTGGTGCCCCTTGCGCTGTCTCCCTCTGCATGAAGCGTACCGCCGGCTAGTTGGAAGCTTAGCCGTCTATAACTGCAAAACCCTCACACGCCACCAAGGTCCTCTTCGTGCACTAGAAGGTTTGAGCTACACATCGCCTTTGTCTGAGCCGGTATATGTATGGTGAAACACTGAACACAGTAAATGTCGGGTGGTGCTTTCACTCAACAACGAGGTAGCTATGGCATCCGCTGTTGTGGGAGGAGAAGGTAATCACATGGCAGTATTCTCCATTTCCGGAAAGGAGAGCACGAGACAATACACGGTGGCCTGGGGGCACACGCTGTCGTTCTTTCCGTTTCTTGAGACCCCGCAGTTGACTTGTTGGTTGCTCGACTTCCTCTGGAGTATTGAACCGCATGGGATTTCATTTGGGAATACATATTTTGTCTTGGGCGTAATCAGAAAGTGAGTCTTCTCGCTATTTGCCAAACACCTTCTGTTTATCAATGCTGGTCAACGGCAAATATGTTGAGCCTTGTGACGCGGCTATGGGCATTATGCGACGATTTGTATGGATACGCACTTTACTGCAGTAGAGACGTCAAGCCGCCTGCGTTTCTGTATTATTAGTATGAGTGAAGAGGTTCCCGTTTTAGGAGCATAGGATTGTCTGCGACGGCAGATATATCACAATTCACCACCGTTTTTTCTTTGGGAACTTGGCAGTTGGAAGCGCAACTTCTATGCGTACGCAAACCATATGTAACGGGGAGGTACTAACAGTGTATGCTTCTGGCGATCCTCCTGTTCAGTAACAACGTACGAATGCGGTTTCCTAGGATTCTGCTGTTGCAGCTGCGTCAGTGAGTCTTCGAAGTACTCCTGTAGAATGTAGGTCTATTCATTGTTCCAAAACAGTGCAAGAGGTAGTACGCGATGCCTGCGATCATCGCTAAACACCCCCCATTTTTGTGACCCCTCACATGCATAGGAGGTGCGTTATGTGAAAAACTGTTTACGGTCCCAGAAGGACGAGCAATTGTCTCCGTTTGTCTGCTCTAGATGCATCAGCTAGGTGTGCGCATAATACTGCAGCATCATCATCTGTCCCCTGATGCATTGTATCCTGTAACCAACCACCTTGTAGTGTGCACTGCCATGGTGACGTTTTGATGATTTGCTTGCACTTCAGTATGTGTCCCAATGCTCGGTAGCGGGGTTGGTGTTTCAGTAAGAAATATGCTTATGCTCGCTCAACGTCTTCGCCGAGGGCGTGCTGGAAGTGACTGGTGTGTAGCTGGCCTGAATCCCAATTATCCCCTGCTAGGCATGGGACGGAAAATCAAATTGCGACGAATTTGCGCAACCTGTGGATCGCGAATGAATAGGCTTTGTCAGACTTCTCTCCCAGCTCTGATGGGCAGTTAGCTGAGCGTACCAGACTTTCTACATTTCAGGCGGTAAATACTCGGTTATAATTGCAACACACTTGTTCACCTTAAATAATGTTGTTGAGATATGAAAATATGCCAACGTCGTCAGCGAAGGGTTGATGTTCACATGCCATCTGGGCACAGAAACAATGCTATTTTTCTCGTTTTCATCGCAGTTTCAGCATAAGGTACGTTCGAAAGTGCTGCCAGGCGGGAAAGCTCGAATGCATGCAGTCACATCGCCCCTGTGTACTCGGATGGCAAGGGCTGAGCACTGCTTGAGGAGGATCCAGCCACTACCCAATTGTGGGTGCTTGAGCTGAGGTGGCGGCAGCTACTGCAACTTGCCAGTGCCTGTACATCTCACGGGTAATGCTTGTGAAGTTTATCAGTCTCACTGCGCTTGCTGCATTGCAACGAACGAGCCTGGTTGACACGCATTTAGCTCGGCAACTTCATTTCGCACCACTAAAACTCAAAGCCGCACCCTGAACAAATCTGGTTGGTGATTTAGAACACTAGCACACGAATCCGTGGATAGTGCGAGGGGGCACGCCTTTCGAATTGCCCGGATATGCAACAGTTTACGGCCAGCGGAGGCTGCTGAATGGAAGGACGTAAGTTGCTGTCTCAGTAAATAGTTGCTGGAGTATAAGTTTCCCATTGGATTCTACCTACTGGTAGGGCCCCGAAGACCTTGTCACGCCACCCATTGTGTCTCACATCTGATTGCAAAGGTGCCCAGCACCACTCAGAATACTCTGTGTGACCGTCCTCTTTTGACGCCTGCACTTCACAGTTAGGTTACATGCGGCAATTAAATATATGCTGTGCATTACATACATACTCTCATGGATGCCAAATTAAATCACCATGCTTTACGTTTGCCTTCCTCGGGACGTCGCTTGTTTTTGGTGGTTTCGTTAAACATTAAGTGACCACCATCAAAAACGTGGGGTCCCGAGGAAGGTGTTTCGCTAAACAGTGAGTGACCTCTGTTCTTTGGGATCGACCCATCAGCTGGTACGTGATTGGCACTGTTGCAAACGGATGTGAAATACGTTTTGTTTGGTCGCGTGCTAAGCATACTCTCTAATAAACCTGAGAAGAGACAATTTCGTCAGTAAACTCGTGTTAAGTTGTCAGCTTTAGGGATGAATGGAACGCGGCTGTCACTGAACTGGAGTGCGGCACCTTAGCGTCGCCGCCAAGGATATCTTGTTAAGCGATTGCATCTTATTTGCTCGCATGCATTGGCTGCACATGAAACAAAGAGGCCCAATGCTCAGCAGGTATGTCTTTTCTCTGTTTGAGGAAACTGGATAGAGTGTCTTAAGCGTATCGGGTTAACGCCAATACCCCAAGGTAATGAACCGTGCTAATTTCCAGATCGTGCGTCTTGTCAAGGGTCCGCGGTAGGTTTGACGTTATTGCTTCTCACGTATTGTATAGTTAAGCAATGGAGGGCAGCAGGTTACACTGGGCACGCCATCTGGGCATTGTGAGTAACTATATAGACCGAGCACCAACAAGTGCAGCCTAATCGCAGGATTTGAGCTCTGTTCTAAAACTTCACGTGTGGATTCTCGATCTATAATAATCAGCTTGTGTGTTTCTTAAGCTCTCTAGTTGGCTTTGGAAACACAGCAGTGCTTTGTGATTGTTTGTCAAATGCACATTTTCTTTCAGGCGATGCAACGGGCCTGTGTGCTCAGCAACAGTACCTCAAATGGTTTAACACTTATACACGTGTGCCTCATGCGACACAGAACGATTTGCCTGGATGCCAGTTGCGTTTTCTGGTATTTAACGGACAGCATGACATGACTAAATGGCCCTCAATGGCTCCGCCGCTTGTGCCCAAACCGTTCGATAGGCACAGGACAATGGGTTGCACGCCAACATTTGCATAATCGGAGTACAAAACGGATGCTGGCTAGCCTCTCGACGCATGACCAGGGGGTAAGCACCGTGGAGCAAAACGGAGAGGTAAGAGACTCCTCAGTAGCAGAGGCGTGGGAGACATTAATCCGGGAAGAAAACGGCACTCTTGAAATGCACACGTGCTTCTTGAAACACGCTGTCGTAAGCCATGAACAAGCATTTCTTTGACGACGCTTTCGGTATACTTGGAGACAATATCCTACTTTTACGATGAGCGTTTAAACTCCTATATGCACGTAAACCGGCAAATTCATATCAATGATACTGGAATCTCTTGTCTGCATCCACGACCTTTAACAGGTGGAGCTATTTCAAGAATCACTCCGCATGCGTGGCGATGTGCATGAAGGCTTGAACCGTCGGTGTCCACAACTGCATAATGTGCCACCTAGGACGTACGTTGCGGGCGATGAACGATTTAAAGGAATGCAGGTGCTCGCAGCACTAGTAGTACATGCGCCAACCGCTCGTCTACGGCAGTTGTCACCCCACGCCGGTGACTAGTTGAAGTAGCTTTTAATTTTCTGAAACTTGGGCGTTTCAAAAATATCACTCTTGTTGTAATGCAGCAAGCACGTTCCACAAAGCATCAGTTCGATTCCCCGGGCTGCTGTTCTGCTGCCATCTCTACTGTTGTTACGCTAACTAGGGAAATCTACCTGCTCTGAGAGATTCTTGTCCGCAAGGAGTCAATGCACTCTAGTGCCACGATGTGCATAGCCAAAGGTGGAGCGTGAGAGTTTCTTTTATGCTCCCATTTGTCTCGACATCTTTTGAACGCTATGCTCTTACCTATGAGGAAGCAATGGCACACTGCGCAAAAGAGGTTCATATGTAACATCTGTAACATGTACATTCAGGATGAGAGGAGCTATGTTTCCATTCTTGGTGGAAATTCGCCGACACCGGTTTTAAAATTCCGGCGTCCCCATTATTGCCTTGCGAAACTGCCTCGACGGAAGGGATACACGATAATAGTAGGTGTTTTGCAGGCAGTGCGTCGCGAACATTTCGCGCATGCTTGGAAACCACATGGATATTACATGCATTATCAGGTCAGCTTAATTGGGATCCATTCTGTTCCTTATGTTGCTACTATGGCAAGGCAAGAACGCTCTCGCTGAGCCCAAACCCGAAGCAGTTTGTTCACTAATGGCCCAAACGGCCGATGCATTGCCGACGCCACGTTTGAGTCCAAGACCTACACGTGTTAGCTGCCACCTGTGCTTTTGCAAGAGCTGGTGGTCCAAGCTGGCAAGCATGTTTCGAAGAATCGCAAGAGGTGCGTGCTTATTACTTTGTGTCTTCTATCAGACTGTGTGTTGTTTGAACACGGTGCTGAACAATGGCAATTGCATGCGATGAAATATTCTTGGTTACACTGAGTTGGGCTGTGTCTGGGAAACTACTTTCCAGAAAGCTATTATTGTACTCGCTATCCATGGCACGACGTTCTGTATGCTTTAGAGGGGTCTGCTGAGACTCTGGTTGTACGCAGACTCTCTCGTAGATGCTGAACGACCCAATCTCAACTGTAAGCAGTTTACGACTTAGACGAAGCTCGCTCTTAGAAAACTACAGTGTTTGACCCATGCAGTTATTTCCTAACCTGAATATGTGGTAAACTCAGAGCATCATAACCAATCTGCTGTGCGGAAAGGTGGTGAGCATGTTGTTGCAGAAAGATTGTGCAGCTGGGTTAGAATGGCTTCTTCATTTTCGCTTTGAACCACTCCAACCCATGAAGCCGACTGCTCGGTTGGTTACCACGTTCGCTGAATCATGTAATAGTTTTAATCCTAGTTAGATGTGACCATGACGGCACAGATGCAGCTACGTTTCAGCTTGCGTACTAGTGCAACGACAACGAACGACTCTGCGTATTCTCGGTTTGTCCTTGCCCGTGTAGGCTTCTTCACAGCTGATACGCACTGTGGTGCAGGGAGGTGACTCTTCCTCTGTTGTCGATAGCAGTAACACTGTATTCAGCACTTGGCGTTTCTCGACGGCCAGCGAGACACCCGGATTCCCGATGTGCTGAAAATCGAACGATGAGATATCTTGGCACTCAGTAACGCCTCCGCATCACTCGACTAAAACAAAGAAGGTGAGTTCATCTCTTCCAATTCCTATTGCAATTCCGTGTTCACCTGCTTTTCAAATGCGCCTGGTCTACATCGACATGCAAACTAAACATCGTGGTCCTAAGTCTAGTAGGCGGAGCATTGCCTGTGTACACAATACCTTTTACGTCGCCTCCGCAGCAACGATAGCTGCTGCTATCGCTCGATCTGTCTCAGGACGTACTTTTGGCACATCCAATCCTTGACTGCATTTGATCTAGCAGTTGTGCAGGATTAGCCATATATTCCCTGCAAATGACGGCGTTTTCCTGTTTGTACTAGTATCACCACCATGCACGTCTGCGTATATAAAGCACATTTCCTGTACCAGTCTGGCTTCCATACCAACTCTTGGTTCTGCTGCTGGCAGGGAGCCAAGATTCGTTTTGGAACCCCTGCTAACTTTGAAGCCTCAGCGCCTAATTAGTTCCTTCTGATACATGTGCCACTCCAATATTGTCCATGCCGCCCTACCGAAGGCATCCGCCGGGCCGCATCTGTGGTGTTCGGCATTCGTTGTTATACTGCTTCGAGTACCGAAAGCGCGAACAACCTTGAAGGATATTTAACGCACTTGCAGCTGGTGAGCCGGATGTGCTCGATGGTCCTACAAAACGGGCCATGACTGCAATGTTCCGTGGCAGCAATGAAATCTGCCTATGAAGCCTATTACCTATTATGCCGGACGAGCACTTTGATTGTGAAGGAATTCGTGTTTGGTGAATGCATCGTAGCCAGTGTAGATTGCATGCCTGAAAGGTGTCGCAGAGCGGAATATTTTCGTTATCCCTGTATTCCATGCCACTGTTAGTTTGGGGTCGCTGTATCTCTAAGTCGTTTTCTGCTGTATAGGATATAAGCGGAGCATCGAGTGTGCAGCTGCCAAGTTGCCTAAGCAGTAACGTTGAGTCTTTCCACGTAACGAGGACCGCAGGCGGATTGGTTGTTGTCTGCGGTAGTTATTAAACCGCCTGACATGGGAATCATTATGGTAGTAGCTGTAAACGTAGTATCGCAGTACTGACAGTATTGGAGCCCCTTGCAACGGTAGAGTGTTCGTCGCGTTCGCGGCATCTAAAACCTGATACAGCCGGGCTGTAATGCTATGAGTCGCATAAATCAGTGCCTTGTACTGTCTCAGTGCTTGTCCAGGGAAGAATGCAAATATGGCTGAGAGTTGCATTTATGCTCACAGCAACAGGCAGCACAGGGAAGATGCACTTCGCTGACTGCATCAACCGAAGGGGTAAACCTGCAGCCAGTTCCACAACAATATTCCCGAATACAGGGCCAGTGGCTTTTGATTTCAAAAGACGCAGATCCTCCGCCACCAAGAATCATGCATTTGAACCCAAACTAAAACCAGTCTTTACGTGGTGAATGCGTTTTAGCAATACTCCGTTACTTCCCCTTGGTTGGGGAATTATTGGGCGAACCTCCAGAGAAAGCCGATTAGGGTTATCAACAGGCTAGTGTCATGTAGCGTCTCGCAGTGCTACCAGGTACACTGGAAATTTATATATCAATGCCGCAAAAGTCCTTCTCGCTATCAGATTAGTCTACACAGTACGGTCGCACTTTGATATTTAGGGGGATCAGCAGGAACGCTTGGTTCCACCAAAAATGGCATTGCTAAAGCATGAGGATAAACTGTTCCTCGACAGACAGGAGGCCAGATGCCTGCCGCATATATCGCCTATTGTGTAAGGTGTATCAGTGAATTGGCAAACTGTATAATCCCGAATGATTGCCGGCGGCTTATCCGTATTCCCACCGCAAGCAAATACCAGCAACTACCTGTCCGACTGTTAGCGGCTTCAGCGGGTTATTATTCTCTACATTTGTTGGCTCAAGCTCAGTGTTTAGGGATAAGCGTGGGAATGCGCTTGTGGAGGTCGGCGTTAATTCGAAAATTTCGAGGTGCCCCAGCTTGATGTTGCGTAGAAAGTGTGTTTTTGGAGGCATTCACCAGCAAAACTTGCCCTCTGCGCGGTAGTCATAGTACGACCAGCACTCACCTGGTTTGCCTTGAGTACGCCGCCGTGGCAGCATCTCGGCGTCGAAGCGTTTGTTCTTCCCTGTGGGTTTTGTCTAACCTCCTCGTATGTGAAATAGTGCTGGACGGAAAAGAGTGGCTTGCCAATATCATGCTTAAAAGCGACTGCTGTGCTGCTACAACTTGACCTGCACAAGCCTGTGAGTTCTTGAAATTGGCAAGGCGTTAACCCAGTCGTGGCTACAGCAAATGGGTTCAAATATTATGGGGTATGGACTGGACGCAGTTCGGATCGCTAGAAGGCCAACTGGGGTAACCGTCGTGCAGCCTTCCGCGTAATATGCTCTTTTGTCGAGACCCCGAACTAGCGATGAGCATGAAGATTAGATTCATGAGCATCTCTCACGTTATCAATGCCGCTGTCATGATATGGGCCAAGGAGGTGACGCCGAAATCTTGGCACGATCAGCTTGGGTATACTGGGAGACGCATGCATTGGACTACTGTGTAGGAGGAACAACGAACTGGTTCTTGTGCGAGTCTGTGTCCCGTGCTTTATGTGTGGCTGGGGTGATATGTCATGCTGTTTTGCTCATGCGCAGGCGGTGCGTCTGAAGAAGCAAAGAAACACTCAGGAACAGGTACAGGTACAGTCTGTAGGCACAGAAAGGGCCTCATGGTGAGGTCAAGAGTAGCGCCGCGTGCTGGTGTGTACTCGGCCACTTTTCTGTCGCCCTGCAATTTGCTAATACCTGAAGGTTTGCAGTGCATCCTGCTTGCGTTGCGAAATGTCCGTAATATTCTACATGCTTAGGGCAGCAAAGCCATGCTGATAGCCTTAGGTGCTTCTCATCGCATTTGTGAGTAAAACGCAATGGCTAAAATTCCATGCTGCACTGTGCGGATGGCGGTGAACTTGGAGAATCATTGCGAAACGGGTCGCTGTTGACTAACTGCGCACACCATACAGGAGATCAAGGAGGCAACAAAACTTGGCTGGCGCTTTGAACGATTGTCAGGTGACCAATACTGGTGCGCTTGCAGGCAGACTCCGCCTTCATCTGGCATTTCTCTTCAGCATGTTGTGGAGGAATATCTACAGAGCGAGAAGGCCGAACATTGTTTCAGTAGACATCCGTGGAATATGAATGAAAGGCTGCATCACACCTGCAGTATTGACCATCACTTGGCAGATGGGGATGCAGTTGCTTTTAACAGTGTTATCTGCTGTGACCCGGAGTACACAACATGCAGAAATCTTACCTTTCACGGTGAAACAAAACAAAGGCACTTTAAACGTTAACACGATGTGCATTCCGTTGCAAGTGTCTGTTGAGCAAAACTATTCATTTGCAGCTCACTTTGGACGATTCACTAAATAATTGTTTAAACGTTTGATTGAAGTCCAATTGGTCAGCAAATGGCTGTTACTGTAAATCTTGCTGAAACCTAACGGCAATGAAAATTTGTTTGTAATCACTAGTTCCCTTACTAAAGGGCGCTGGTCCTTCTCTACCTGCAGGTCATCTGGTGGGAAAGGGGTCGTCATGTATAGCTCGCCGCAAAGATGACTTGAGAGTATTCCGTTCATCTTCAGGACGTGCGGGACAGAAGCGGGTGATAGCATGCTTTGCCGGTTCCCACTGTAGTCGGTCAAAGTAATCGTGTTCGCAATCTCGTCAGCAAGCAACAGGTCTGCCCGTTACAAGCTTGCCTATTCCTGAAATGGGGGACGAACGAGTTGCCGTCGAAGCGAGACGGCCCCCAATATCTCATACCACGAAAATTACGCAATCATTCGTAGGAGAGCCCTAGTTATCAAGTTGGCCATTTGTTGCCGAAATGCGGTACAAACCCTGGATAAATTGTGGCAGAGCGATACTTTCGAGGGGCCAGCCCAAGGCGTCGAGCCTGACCTTTGCGTCAACCAAGGAGTCAATCGAATTACATATGGCTGCGCGTGGAGGCTCGGTTACTGGGTCCACACAAATAGTGTGCTAATGGTACTCGATGTAAAAGTTAGTTGCCAGGTGGTGAGCTCTTTCCTCAGGTTCGTCTTAAAAGCCAACATACAGTCTACGAGGAAAGAACAGTTGCCACTGCGGCGGCAGCCAAATACGTTATTTATTTTATGTGCGAATGTATGTGCAGGTTACTGTGTAACACGAAATAGCAACATCGGGGCAATTTATGTTGCCGTCGCACTGCGACAAATGTTCCCTGCAAGGAAATAAAACCACAGCCCCGATGCTCAAGGGTACCGAACCCCTCTGCGCAGGATTCTGTAGCTAGTTCGCGCAACCGCGATCTCGTTACTTACTGACTGCACGTCAGCGTAAGCCGTTAGAGCAGAAAGGAAAGCAACAGCTAAGTATCAATGGCTACGGCAAAAGGAGGTGAGTGGAGCAAAGTCAAAATTTGGCGAGATATCGTGTT
>CAJFCX010000310.1:0-23182 GCA_904066255.1 Eimeria sp. OTU-X
CTTTTTTATTGATGATGGCAACTTTTTTTATACAAAAAAGTCACCTGTAGCGCCGATGTAGCTCAGTCGGTAGAGCGCGAGGCTCTTAACCTCGTGGTCGCGGGTTCGAGCCCCGTCGTCGGCTTCTTTTGTATAGATGAATAATTATTTATTTATTTCTTTTTTTGGTTTTTATTTATTTTATTTTTTCTGACATAATTTCTTCTAATTTGCCACTCATCATGGTCGTCGAGTCGGTGTACTGCGGTGGCAGCATCGCGACGGAGGCAGCAGCCTGACAGCAGCTTTCTTCTCGCTTAAATTGACCGTAAAAAGGAAGAATAAGGGTTTTTTTAGCTCACTTTCTTTTATTTGTATCTTTTTATAGTTGGCAGACAGACATAGAACATCATTTCTTACCGCAATCACGCCTCCTGTTTCGTATCGAGCCGACGCTGGGTACCCCTAGTCGTTCCTTGCTTCTTTTTGTTCCTTTTTCAAGTTCTTTAGTTCTCCTGACCCCATCTGTACCGCCATATACAGTGTATATACACACCAACACCGCTTGTGTGAGCATCTGTGGCAAGGGGCCACCCTACGGTGTCGTCAACTGCTCCATGTTGCGGCAAATAGGAAGAAAGCTGTGAACACAGCGAGGCTACATAAAGGCTTATTTGCCCATTATCCTCATATAAAGAGCCATGGAAGGCCGAGCAGGTACCTCAGCCGCATAACAAACCCCAGATAAGGGTTTCTGTTTCGCGTCCATCGATGGGGGTTTGAGGGTTTTGTTTCGATTGTAAATCCTGAGACGTTGAATGGATTATTCCCCCTCTTCGGGGGCGTGCATGCATGTATGCATGCAATACTTGTGGCAGGAGCAGTATAGCCTGCAACTCCATCCGTCTATGGTGCTGCATTCCTTGGCTTTTTCCTTCATGTAGTGTGGTTATTTTTTTCTTTTTTTGTCTTTGTTTGCAGAGATAGTGTCGCGAAACCCTTTATCGCGGCCTCCTTTACGCCCTTACGAGGTCTTTGTTACCCGCCGAGTTCCTCTTATTGTCTACTTCAGACGTTGTATTAAGCTGCTGAGGGGCCCCTATGCCATGGCAGTTATAAGAGGAACAGGCAGCTGCATTAAGACAGCAATCTTTTTAGCACAAGACGTCGTTGCTTCCTTTGGGGGGCAAGTCGTCCTCACCTGCTCCACAACAGAGGCAAAGCAGACGCCAGACAGCGCAGCTGCAGCCACTCCAACAGCAGCAGCAGCATCGGGAGCAGCAGCAGGGGAAGCAACAGAGGGAGGGCGTGCAGCAGAACGGGAGGAAACCAGTACAGCAAAGGCCGTCAAGCAGAAGGGGGAAACTGCTTTTGGTGCTGCTGCTTCTAAGTTAGCAGCAGCATTGGGCAGCAGCAGCGGTGCTGCTGTCTTATCCCTTGCTGCTGAGCCATCAAGTGCTCAGGCATATGATGAAGTTGTCTCCCTTGGCAAGAAACACTGCAGCGAAGACGAAGAAGCCCTCGAGGCAGCAGGCATAGACCAGGAGCTCAGTGTAAGCAAACAGACAGAAGAGGCGAATATATACCCTCCATGTCTTGCTGCCATTATATCTCTGCTGCTAATGCGATTGGTGCTTCTGTCGTTGCTGCTGTTGCTGCTCCTACTACTACTACTGTATTGCTGCACTTGTTGCAACTTGCCTTGTGTCTCGTACTGTGGTGCACAACGCTTGACGTTTTGCTCGATGTTGTTGTTTGAACTCTGTGGTAGTGACAGCTGAGGGTGCAAGGGAACAGAAATAAAGGAAAAAGGAAGAAAGGGTCCCTCTTGCTATCTCTATATTTATCCTCTGTCTTTTTTCTGTTTGTGTTGCGTCTGCAGTCTTTCGTTAGGCAGCGAAATATCAGCTCCATCAAAATTGAGCTAAGGCGGCTGTCACTCCAGTAGCACTTCTTCGCCACTTATGCAACTGCTGCTGCTGCTGCAGCAGCAGCAGCAACAACAACAGCGGCAGCCGGAGAAGCGTTGCAGTAAGCCACGCAACCAATGACCGTAGCATGTGCGCTGCTGCGGTGGCCTTTTTTCGTGCAGCAGCTGCAGCTAGAAAAGGAAAACAAAGGCTTGGCAGGGCAGAGAGGGTGGCTTTTCCCTGCTATTTGTTTTCTCTCATAGCGCTAGAGTCAAACGAATTTCTTTGATACTAGGTCTCCTCATTGAGAATATAACCTCCATCACCCCGTACAGCTAGCTAGCTAGCAGTACATCCCGCTAACCGCTAGCTGCCTACCACCTGTATGGCAGCAGGCAAGTTTTTGTCCACTTTTAAACTTAAGGCTGTTCTATTCTTTCTCGTTGCACTATTGCTGCACGATAACAATAGAATGGTTTTCTACAAGCAACAGCAAAGTGTATAAATAAATATTACGCCATACACCAGAAACAAGCACATATTCAGGTCTCAGGAAGAGCTAGTTCAATGGAGTACACAGCACAAATATACGTGTATCAGCTGCCTCACCCCGTAGAGCATTTGCACTTAATAAGAATAAATAAAAGTTAAAATTGTTTCCCTGTTGCCGCCAGGTCCAAGCAATAGACACGGCTGTAGCGGTCCTGCAGCCAGCTGCTGCTGCTGGTGTCGGACCGCGAAAAAAAGGGAGGCAAAAGGCACGAAACTGGAGCCTTTGTCACCTGCCAGCTACCAACTGGCTGTCCCGTCCTTGCCTTCTTCCCTTCTTTCACCGCGCGCTTGCTAAAGCGCCATCGAGCAGAGACAGTCTCGTTTTTGTCTGTCCTTCACTTTACAGGCTGCCGGCTGGGGCTACGAAAATGGGCGTCTGCTCCTGCACCTTCCTCGCCGCCTTCCTGGGACTCATCCCCCAGTCGGGTTGCCACTTCGTGTAAGACAGGCAAGACGAAAGCTGTACTTCCTCCTGGGAGCAACGGCTCCCAACTATCCCAGGAGTTGCTGCTGCTGGTGTTCTTGCTGTCGAATTCCAGCAGCTGCTGGGGGCTGTGGGCTTGCGA
Organism: Eimeria sp. OTU-X; assembly: GCA_904066255.1. Lineage (NCBI taxonomy): Eukaryota > Apicomplexa > Conoidasida > Eucoccidiorida > Eimeriidae > Eimeria > Eimeria sp. OTU-X. The sequence goes on from CAJFCX010000310.1 coordinate 3,008, forward strand.
GTGTTGGCTGGTATCTGTGGGTTTCACTGCAGGAGGAGCTTTTGGGGCAATGTTTCGGGGGCTGCTGCTGAGACGGCTGCTGCTCGAGGGCTGCAGCAGGGGCAGTTGGTCGCTGCCCATTGCTGGCCCCAGTGTAAACGGCGAAGGGCTCTGAGTTCGGGAGGCCCTTGGCGTCGCTGCATCAAGCCTTTTCCCAAGCTCGTCTACTATATTCTCTTCACGAGTAGTGCTTGCATCCCGAGAAGCAGATGATTGCATCCCTTTCTTAGTGTGCTCCCTATTCTTGCCTTCTTTCGTGCTTACGCCGGGCCCACCTAAGCGCCTAGTTGGAGAGAGCTGCTGTGGTCGTTTTAGCTCAACATACTCGGGTCCTGAGGTGTCCATACACCTGCCTCGGCGCCACATGGCAAAGTCGTTGAGTATCCGTTGGCTGTCATCTTCTTTGCTGCTCACTGTTCTTCGCTGCGTTCTCGGCTTCGTCGAGGGGACTGCTGTGGGAGTCTCTAAGGGATGCCTGTATCCCGTTTGTATGCATTCGTCTCTGTCCACCAAGCCTTCAGCTTCTCCCCAGACCCCTCCTAGCGAGCTATCTCCATTAATTGGTGTAATGGGTGCTCTTGGAGACCACTGGGACTGTCTCTCCGGCCCCAGAAGCAGGGCAGACTGGCTGCGGTAACGGACGTCGTCTGCTGTCCCCCTCGCCCCCAAGCTGCCCGTTCTCCCGTTCCTGCGGGGGCTCAACATGGGCGTCCCGTTGGCTCCAATGGCCTTGGATCGGCCCCACAGAACAGAGTGGCTTACCGGCTGATGCTGTTGGCCAAGACCTCCAAGGGGGCCGAGGATTTGGGAGGCTTGCACTGGTGAGGTCCCTCCGCCTACGTGTGCACTCGAGACTCCCCTCTCCGGCGAGAACATTTGCTTGTTAGGATCGTTACAAGCTGCAGGGAAGGCTCCTCCTGCAAGTTCTTCAGGAGGCGTCGCCGGCCGCAACACAACGTGCACATTTTGATCCGCCGGCGGCCGAAGGACCTTCAACAGGGATATCCAAGGAGGGGATCGCCCCCTTCGGTCTTTGCGCTCCCCTGAGCCAATATCTTTCTTCGGTTTGGGCAAAACAGGTTGCTGCTTCTGGTGTTGCACTGTATGGTTCTCTTGCTTATCATTTGTGTGGTGCAGCGCACCATCCCTTGCGGTGCCTGGGCCCAACTGTTGGGTGCTGTGGCCACCTTCCCCTAAATTCACGGTGCCGGCGTGAGGCCTCGAGACATATTGTGAGTCATTTGGTTGCCTGCTGCTGCTGCTTATGGAACCGTCTTTGTAGGGGATTGGTTGATCGTTCAACAAGTTAGGCCCCGTACTTCCACTGGCCAGAGAAGCACGAAGTGCTTCTCTGCGCATTGCATCTCGACGAATTCCCGACAGAATAATCAAGTCCGTGTTTTTGAGTTTTGGTTTATGTATTGTATTCACAGGGAACATTTCCATCTTCAACGGGTTACAGCTATTGCCTTCTATGACGCTGTGCCTCCTACTGTTATTGCAGTCTTCCCCGCCCACTGGGGCCTGTCCCAGGAGATGGGCATTTTGCCCTGTTGGTGGGGCTAACATTGAACCGAGCAGCACAGACTCGTGAATGGCCTTGTCGGGTGGCGGCTGACTACTAGCTCTTGACTTAGTCACTGAGACAGGAGTTGCAGCAGCCCGCGAAGGATGCCCTTCAGCTGGTACTGTGAGCACAGCAGCTTGCCCCACACATGGAGGTCGTTTGCCGTCTTGAGTGGTCTTGGAATACTCCCCTGTTAAGCAATCAATGACGATTCGACCACATTTGTCTGACTGCGCCTTCGACATAAGTGGAGGGCTGGAGCCTGCCAGATCCAACTGTTGTGTAGAACCCCTCGATACTGGTAACTGGCTGCCTGCAGCACGCGGTGTGTGTATATGTTGGGGAGGGAGCTGCTGGAGCTGCGGAGCTGCAGTGGTCACAGCTAAGGCTGGACAAACGCATGAAGCAGTGCTGCCCCTTTCTTCCCTCAGTGTGGCAGTCGTCTGGCCCGGCGAAACTGGTGTTATGGGCCCTTCTTGTCTTGGAAGTGGGCACCTGCCACAAGGGTAGGGGTGACGTTCAGACGCGTAGCTGCTGCCTGTGTCAGCTGTTAGACCTGGACTGCTTGCATCTGCTCCTTCTTTGTTGCTGCCCATACATCTTCTGCTGTACCTTCTAATCTCTCTTCGTAGACCTTCCACCTCGGGTATTGTAACTGCTCCGTCGAAGAGAGTGCCTTGTTCTCGTGAGCTTCCATCATTCCGTTTCAATAACAACACAAACAGAGATACCAACAACCTCTCAACGGGATTCTCGGCTCCGCATGGGCCCCCATCCCCTCCCCTTACACCGTAGGCATATTCTGTATTCCTCCCGACTGGGGCTCCATGCAAATCTGAAGGCGGACAGCCGTGAGCTTCACTGGAATACCTGATGCATAGCAGACAGCACACCGAGTTGACAATGAGTTTTTTTCACCCAGAAAACCAAGAAGTGCTCATCAACATGTCTTAAACGGATTCTCTACGTCTCTAAGAAGAATCCACAGGCGCAAAAACAACCATACACCCCTGCAAAGAACACATAAAGGGGGCCCTGTTAATGGGGCACAAGAGCTTACGGGAGGTTCAGAAATCCTCTTCCGCAACACCTGCACCGGACCCCAATCCAGCTTGTATAGGGAGGTGCCAAGTCTGTGGCTGTTGGGCTTCTCCACGAATACGCATCTTCGTGCTTCTTTCCTTGTCTTCCTTCACCTCCCTGCGAGTTTGTGGTAGGTGGACTGTCCAGCGCACCCCAGGGCCCAAAGCGATACAGGAGCAATGGTAGTGCAGTGAAGAGCGCATCCATCAGCAGCACGAGGGAAACATCACACGACAGATCCTGCTGTGAACTTGCAGGCTGGCTAAACAGCAGTAGCTGTAGTAAGGAGTCCACCAGCAGCAAAAGAACAAATTCTCCAGCCTGAGCGTTTGCAGCCGCAACCACAGAAGCCATACGCAGCATGCTTTGGTTCGACTGAAGCTCTAGTGCTGCCCTGCTACTCTAAGTCACCTGCCCAACTGAATATAACCAGAAATGGTGGGCAGGTTTCACGAACAGGAAGGCGCACGAATCGTCCTAGCTTACAGGAAGGAAGAAGAACGTGAAAGAGAGTTTGCTTGCCCCTGCTATTGCTTGGGATACCACGCGCTCTGATGGATGTGAAACAACACGGGACCTGCAGCAGCCCATCAACACAAATGTGAATGCAAACCCACATTTCCTGTGTTCCCTCGTCAATTCGCAGCGCTTGCAGCTAAACTATTGGATACATTGACCACCTGTGTGCGTGCACACTGTGGTTGTGCGAGCTATTTGTTCAGCGATGTCCACCCCAACAGAAAATATCCGCGTGAGTGGACGTACGCAAACAAAGCCTTTTGAAACCCAACACCGGCCAGAACGTAGAAAATTTCCAAACCTCGAGCTAGGGGGCCGCTCGACCTTTTGCTGAGCTTCCAAGAAAACTTCACCACGAGTTCCGATATCAGCCAAATGGCCACTAAGGCCAATACAGGCCACTGTTCCAAGAAGAAGTCATCATTTCCCACAGTCAGGAAAGCCACATACTGCAACGCAAGCCAGAGGAAATAGCCTCTGTAGGAGCGGATAACGGCGGCAGGGGCAGCCATCGGGGCCACACGAAGTTGGAGGGGCAGGAAGCTTCTCCGACACGATAAGAATGCTGTTCTGAATGCAGTAGGATGTGGTATGTCAAGAAGAGAATCTGTGGGGAACAGCAGAAAAGCACAGGCTGGGGCACACACTAATATGAGGTTGTTCCATTGAGAAATGCCAGCACCCGCGTTGGAACACGTTGGACGTAGAGCCGTTCTCACGGAAAGGAGGTTTACAACCACACGAAACCCTCAGATGTTGTAGGAACTGGGGATGCCTGTGGTTGTAAGCCCCATAACAACACAGAAGAAGAGAGATTTTACTACTTTTTCTGGACGGTACTGATGGTCTCTCCAGGTGCACTAGCAGGCATCAAACACAGTCAAATCCCGCGTGTGCTCGTTACCCGTTGGCGTCTTTCCCCTACCCTAATAGAATTATGTAGAATACGAAAACACATTTTTTGTCTGCTCATTGTAAGCCATACCTGTAGTAGGTCCAGTCTCGTGGAAGTGGAGCACCGCTCGACAGTGTCGTTAGGTCACTTCGAACTCTGCTCGCAGAAGGAACACCAAATTTCCCTGCTAGCAATATTGGTGTACTCCCACAAATACTGGTATTCCAAATGATAATGTTGGTGTGCAGGTCAAGGGCTTTCCGAACTCAGAAGGGTCTCATTGAGCGACGAGGCAAGGAGCCACGCGGAGCGGTCCAGTGGTTGCGGGTCATGTAGCGCACACCGAAACGATTGACAAAAAAGTCCTTTTCAATAGTTCGAATGCGATGATGGAAATTTGCTCGTGTGAAGGCATATGTGAATAGTCTCCATGGAGTCTACCTCCCGTCACACGAAGAAGGGTCACCCTAACCCGCTGCTTTCGAACCAAAATGACAACAGCCAAGATATGCTTTGGCTAATTTGTTAGTGGAATTGTTTCGTTCCTACTGAAGACACATCCATAAAACCAAATTAATTATCTGAAAGGTACCTTGTGCTACAGTTTCCTATTGGCGAGTTCACTTCCGCAGTGCCCTGTGCTAACTCGGTAGCCATCACATTGTTTCGAGGTCCTTGAGGCACCGTTCCCTACAGTAACTGCACCGCGCATCCAACCACCGTTTCAAATACATTACTTCTCTACATGATTTTTCTCAATCGTTCCTCTACAGTGTCTGTACAATACCGGTCAGCAGCTAACCCACCCGACTAGTCCCAAATTTGTCCCACTCGCGGATCTGCTTTCAGAGCAGGCTCAGTTCGAAATTCCCCATCCCCCTTCCATTCGTATTTCCACCCAAAAAGGGAGTGTTCTATGTCATTAATGTTATTGTGAACCCCGTCTTGGGTTTAGCCGACTATATCCAGCATTCAGTAAAAAGAGGAGAGATATCATCAATATCTTGCATCTTCTGATTCTTCTGTTGCTGTTCACTTAGTCTTAAACTACTACAGTGTGTGGCCTACGGGTGATAGTTTTCTCTATCTCATTCCCATTTGCGCTGAAATTGTCAAGTCCCGCCCACCACTGTTCCCACCTTAGTCGTAGCTTTCCCTTGTAGTACATGGACCAGTCAGTCCATGCGAACCAGAAGTGCCCGCTGAAGCCGCAGAACACTCAGAAGTTGCCTCAGCACTCAGTAAATATCTCCACACTACTCATTAGTCAGGACTGAAAGCTCCGCTACTTCAAAACAGAGCTGTGGGCAGGAATCCGAAGTTTTATTCTAGCGGCTTCAGCCGCACGTTCATGCTTATGCTGCTCAGTATGCCTACATCAAAGCGCCCAGCGTCTGGATATCAAGTATAATACACAATTACCGCTGGTGCAATGCTTGCTGCTCTACACTGGCGAAAGTTCACCAGTGTTAAGCTATGTCCGCTGTGAATAGATTGCAACAAGTCTACATAGAAGATACGAAGCAATTCCGTTCGGCCCTGACAAAATGTTTGTGAAGAATTCATGCTTCGAAAGGGTAGATAGCGTGACACACGGAGAATAAATTCGCCGTTTGTCAACCAGAGAATAAATTCGCCAAGCGTGGGCAAGCCCTAGGAAAGTCACTTTCCTTTTTTCCATGCTCAACGCGTGAACACCAATTGGGGCATGACACTGTATTGCAGGTGTCTTCTCCAGCGGGAAGCAAGTAGTTCCTTCCTACGCCTATAGTATCATCAAACACAAACTTCTGAATGAATGTAGTAGCTAGCCTAGTGCGGCCCACAACCTGTGAAGGCTATTCAACTATCACCACAGAAATGTCCATATCTGCGTACCCCAACATCTTGTGCTCTAGTTATTCTTCTGCCACGTTTTGCGTCCCAGCCTAAGTTTTTCAATCTGCTGCCACCACAGCCGTCCAGCCGACGGTATTCTCCTAGTCTTACCACTATAGGCATGCACTGCTATTGGGTCAGGCCCTCTCTATGTATATTGCGCTGTAAAGCTGCTCATGTAAGCGTGGCTGTTGTGTATTTTGTTCATTGTTGGACTTGTTACAGAAAGCTATAGGTACCGTATAGCGCATGCTCATCTGAAAGATTCGGCCGAGGAGCTAGCCCACTCCTTTGTCTTTTCCAGGCCTGAACCAGCCACATGCGCATGGCAGCTGCTGCAGCAGCAAATAATGGCAACAGCTGGAGCAATCCAAAACCCTTCATTTCACTCCAATTTGTTCTGCTGTGTCCGGTGAGCCAGCCTGTAAAGAGCTCATGCTCGCATACCTGGCGGCTAGTTCACCATTGACTCCCTGACGACGCTATAGCTGAATCAAGGAACATCCTACATCTAAACTCCGACGTTATAAAAGGGGAAATGTGGCGTTTTGGAGAACGCCCGCTCCCTAGAGCTCCAGGACATCCTCTGGTACGCGAACAACAACCGACGTCCAGCACGCGGCACTGGCACACTCAATATGCATAACAGTGGGGCTGACCCGCTATTGGAGCTGTTGGAATAATGGGTTTCCTTGTTTGAGGATACACACTCGTTTATTTACATTCACATCTAAATGTTCGTTGACAGCCCGGTCCAAGGTGAATTCAACAGCTGTGTTGCATCGGCTAAGCCCCCAAGCCCCTAAGCTCCAAAGCCCCAAAATCTCGTGCTATTGAGGAGCCGTCACACTGGCTAATGCAGATTGTACGCAAATCGTCTACTGTTAATAATATGTGCTTGCTATTGCACGTTTGTGGAGGGCTTTGAGGGGAGTAGATGGAAGGACTCCCGTGAGTGTCCTGGGAGCCCTAGCTTTTCCACAAGGGGTCGCTGATGACATTGCCTCTCCTCCTTGCAGATTGGCAAGCGCTCGGTAAGAAGCAAAGGTGTGCGTGTGTGTGTGTGCGTTATGGACTATTGGTAGCGAAGGCTTAGTAGCAGATCCTTGCATCGTTATCTGGAGGCTCAATTCACGAAGCACTAGGAATCCGCGTCGCTCGTGCTTGCGATTTACTGCTAAGACAGTTACTGCTGGGTGGCCAAATCGAGCAACGCCAAGCTGCAGTTGTTCCGTTTGTAGTGATGAGCCGAACGAACGTCCTGGCAGCCCTTCCACAGTCTGATAGCGATGCTGTTGGCTTAGTATTCACTTGGCTACGAAAAACATGCAATGCAACAGCGTAGCGTCGATACCCCTCCTGGCTTTTCGCATGAAGAGGTCCAGCCACACATATATATTTTATTGAGAGAGCACATTCCTACCTGTTAGGGATTCGCTCATTTGCTGAATGCATAGCAAGTTACTAGTCTGGTTCTGTGAGGCAAATGGCCAACACCGGGCAGTGGACTCCCCTCACAGTTGCCACTGTATGGATGGTATGGCAAAGGCGACACATTTCTCGGTGCATGCTCGTTTTACTGTTTGGATATTTTTGGTTCCTTGTGGGGCACTTTAAGCGTACAGAGGAGCAGCATGCCTCGGGTTCAGTTGTTGTGGCGGTGGGAGTTCCTGCGCCTGTTAAGCGGACGCCTACAGCATCCGAAGCACTGGCCCACACACTAAAACTGCTAAATCCTTCTTCACCAGCAGTCCGTGCCTTGGCGGCGACGGAAGAACGGAAGGTTAGGTCCGAGCAGACGCCGATACCCGTTTGCTCCCAATCTAAGTACCTCTGCCAAGTCTACAGTTTGCATGGCGCTCCGCCAGATGGCCATCGCGTAGCTGCTACTCAAAGAAACTGGCCGAATGGCCCTCATGAAGTGAAAGGAGGAAGCTCAGTTCGCGGCATTCGATCCTCCATTAGACTACGGCGGCTAGCAAGTACACCCTTCAAGATACCGAAGCCTCCACGGCAGGCGACAACGAACGCACAGAAGCCCAGCGCACGACCTGGGGCAATGGTACACGAGAACCCAGTTTTAGTTGAAAGCCTGCCTATTAAGATCCCCCGTTTCACTCAGGTACCGCAAACAAGCCCCCGCGGAGGGGTGTTTCTACCTCTACGGCTTCGAGCATTTTTTCCCGACTTTCCTCGCTCGCCAGGTGATAATGTTTCCCATGGTTTGAGTAATTGGCAGGGGCACCCACCGGTAGGAAGGGATACAGAAGGGGCGCAAGGTGCTACATCTGGGGATTCCTCGCATGAAGAGCAACCAGCCGCTAACTCTGTATATTCCAGTGGCAGCGACAATCGAGCGACGGAGAGGCAGCACGCTGCAGAGAGGTTTGATGATGTGGCACGTTTCTTCCAACTTGAAGTCGTCCCCGCTGCCATGTGGTGGCTTCAGCGTAGAGCTACTGTTGATAGGTTGCTTGGCCCATTGGTAATCAAGCTTCAGGAGACGATGGAGGAGCAGTACGTTTCCTTGCAGGCCAGCACAGAGCAAAGAACTTTCTGCTGTATGTTAAGGTCTTTGGCAACGGATCATATGCTGAAATATTGCACTGAAAAGTTCCGTAATAGGGGACGAAAAGCCCTGGAGGTTTTTTGTGCAGGCCAAATAAACCAGGCCAGTGTGGCATGTGCCAAATGCCCCAGCTGCGGCGTCTGCAGGGTACGACGGGAAATCTGTCGCTTGGGATAGTTGAAGACGCCGACGTTGTGTTGTTGTTCCGCACTGCAGAAAATTCAGAAGAGAGCACGCGTACGTTTGCCCTGATGGATGCATTAAAGACAGCAAAGTCGTCATCGTTGCACGTCAATGCTGACCTTCATCACTAGAAAGAGTTAAGAGAGAACCGATTACCGCTGCGCATCAAGAAGTTCCAAGTTGGACCACCCTGTCCTGTTTAACGGGTGAGGCAGGATCAGCAGCGCTACAGTTTCGAATAGTGATGCAATTTGTCTGCAGATGTTTGCCAAGTTGACGAGAACTATCGTCCAATTCTTGCTTGCATATCAATTCCGTATGCCGAGGTCGAAGGATTCTATGCAAGAAGAAATACTTCCCTCTCTCCGGCTGTGCAGAGAGTTCTTACGTATATTATCAGTGCGGTTGCTGTTAACATACAAACTCTGGGTTACTTCCTAACGTGGGACACAACATGGAGGCAAGAGGCACTCAGGCAAGCTTTTAGGCCCAAGTGTTCTCCCTGCGTGTTGCTTTAGGCTAGACTGGCACTAGAGTGAGGCTGGCAGGGAAACGCTCTCTGCACTCACAACACAGACTTCCGAATGGGACATAGGAAAAAGAGCAACACCCAACTTCACAACAGAATGGTGTTCCCAGCTGCGTTGTTCCTTTATACAGAAGGCTTCGTAATTCAAGTGGCCCAGGGCCAGTTGCCTCTATTCACGCCCTCACGAAAATTTCAACACCAAAGACAGATCTACCAGATATCCAAGAAGGGGGCGAGAATTTGCAAGCAACAGCTAGTTCACCACGGAAACGAATCATGCAACACACGCAGCATCGCTTTTATCTCACAACTCCGGGGGTGACGAATGCAATTCATCAACATTGCGTCTACAAGAATGTAGCCGGCATAGAAGTAAAGCTAAATAAGTCAGGCCCGAGCTGTGAGTAGGTCGATTTTCTGTAAACAGAAGGCAGGTGTAGTGGAATGTAGAGCTCCGTTTCTGCCGTAGTGCACTTGTGTATTATATACCGTGGGCCTTCGCAGACGAGGAGCTTGCGGGGAAGTTCAGTGACTCACTTCAGCCCCAACTTTCGGTCCCCCTAACGAAAGGTTAACTTTCCCAATACTGCTTGTCAGTTGATGGCTCCTTGTTTCAAATCCGCATGCCCTGCCTGCAGTTCTAAAGCCTCCCTGTGGGTGTGACAGATTGATAGACAGCTACTGTCGGAAAGGTGAGCAACAAATAACACCGCTTCATCCACACATAGTGCAAAGTGTTGCTTGGTGTTACCGTGTTTTCCTAGGGCAACTTCATGACAAGCTGTTCTGAAACAATATTGTGTTTTGTCCCAGAAGAACTTCCCATTGAGCTACGTCTAGTTGCAATGGAGGATACAGGATGGTATCTGACTGACACCATCTGGACCCCAGACACACTCGCGTAAGGCCCGCGGCGGACCGAATGTTTCCAGCTAATTTCCCCCTGTTTCACATCGTGAATGTTTTATATATGAATTAGAGGTTTTGCCGGGGAGGTTGTTTTGCTGTAGCAAGCGTGCTTGCAGTGCAAAACCAGCATTCCCAGACAACTACGGATACCGACTAAGTGTTGGGATATCTAGGGCCGCCTTCTCTTGTTGACAGGTCAAAATATGTGGAAGAATTGGACCGTTATTTAGGAGTCCTAAAAACAGGGAATCCCAATACGGGGGTGGCGGATAGAAGACCCAAGGCATTGCAGAAGATTTTCCTTGACAATGCCGAATACGAACAGTGAGGGGGTAAACCCGTGGGCACAGCAAACTGTAAAGTTCTGCAATCGTGCGTTGCCGTGAACCAGAGCATTCCAGCCTAATGCAGTGTATTCCAGCTTATGTGGTGTTTAGCTAATTGACCTTCAATGTGCTGTGGGTTGCGTAACTGGAGCAGCTGTGTAAAAATGATGATGACGGTTTCTCGTCGCGAAGGCGTATGCCACAGAATCATGTGTGTTTCGGACGACGACAGAGTAGAGGCACCCATGATGCTGCCGACGTCGAAGCCTGTTAAATGGGTTGCCGCTCAAGTAATAAGTAGACTGCCAGATGGCACTGAGAGGACGACAGGGTGTATGAGGGGTGAAAAGGGGCAGGAGAAACAAGTACCAGGGCTACCTTTTGGAAGAATTCAGTGCCCCGATGTAGATCTCGTCTGCCACGGGCGGCCCTGCAAAAATGGAGGTGTTCCGAAATATGGAATGTGAGGACCGCGCAAGCACACCAAAATTTCCTTGGCGTTGTCAACCGGTATATCTTGACTCTGTATATGCCTTTACTCTGCATATAACGATGCGTTGTGTACTGTCTGGTTCTGAAGCTGCCTTTGCAAGCCTGGCACCTTTGGGAGAAACTGCGAATATCTCGACACGGAGAGGAACCGACTGCGGTATCCCAATCGTTTTTCTTACGCGCCCAATGCAAGCATCACCGTTCTTAAGGGGACGTTTTTCGCAATTCCTGCATTCGTGGACGGGCCACATCACCTAAACTTCAAACCGATTTCGTACGCTAGGGCTACACTTAAGGAACACCTCTGTCGAGATAGAATCGCAGCTCTCGTGTTGTTGCAGTTGACTTGCTTAATGCGTATTTATTCAATTACCTCGTATGCGCTTCTTCGGGTGGATTTCAGGAAGTTGCCTGCCGGTGTGGCGATCGACCAGCGCACAGGCGCTATATTTGGGACTCCACTTGAAATAACTAAAGGTGTGCAAATCATAAACGAGAATCTAAAACACTACCTAATCTTTCGAGCAATATGAATGTTTTATATTTTCGTGGATTGTTATGCACTTCAGTATAGATGCCATCAGCGAAGCTAACATCTCACATGTGTGGCCGGCGTCTCCTTGTATGTTAGGGTGCATACCTCTGGCAATAGAAGTACAGATGCGGGAAATGCCACATGCGGCAGAACGAACTTTAGTCCGAATACAAGTGGTTGAGCACATGTTGGCCCAAGGCAGACGCCCAACATTCTCGAAGATTGACGACCTGCCACTTAACCCAGGCCCACGGCGTGATTCTTCAGCACCGTTACTTAATGAGGGTGCTGGTGAACAGTATACAAGCGAAACAGACGAAGTGGATTTAACTGACTGGAATGTAGAGATTCCACGCGATTGTGAGCGATATGTAGATGGAGACATGCGAGGACAGAATGAACCCCACAAAGCTGGATGAATATGCAGAAAGGACGTTCAGTTACGAGTATTAGGCTCCTGCTTTTTCATCCTGGACAATCGCCACAACGCACCCTCCTGATTCAGCAGCATAGCTGGCGTTGCTGATCAATGCATCCCATAAAGCACATTCAAATGTTGTTGCTAGCAAATGCGAGTTAGCCGGTTTATCCCGGCCTTCTCTAAAACGCTACGTTAGTAAAATCCCCGGTAAGCCATAAGGCGACTGAGAGTCCCGGGGCCACCCATGCATGGGCTGCCAATAAAATATCGTTGCAAAAATCAATGAATGTGGCGTAAAAGGAGATTTATTTACCTGTCTGTTATGCTGTCAAAAAGCGCCGCAACATGTGTGACTCACCTTCGGCTACCTCAAAGCTCTACAAATGATGACTAACGCTAGTAGATCAAAGCTAGCGCCTGAAAAAACTGTGCTTCATTCGAGATCTATAAACTTATAGTAGTTGAGTGTATTAGCATGGGGCACATGATCAATGCTGTTGTAGAACTGGTCCAGTCCGAATACACTGCAAACCTTTGCTGTCGAATTCGCTGCGACCAAATCGCGCTTGAGATTTGCATCACTATCCTACGAGGAGACAGCAATGACAAACAAAAAGCAGGGTCATGTCTACATAATGCTGCATACCACTGCATGGGACTGATCAGCATCGACAGCCGCAAACACGAATGATAGAGTTGGAAATGCACGCCTAAGGTGAACAAACCCGCGCAGTCATTTCCTGAAGGGTAAACTTTATTGATTGGTAAGGGGCTCCGCACAGGACTGCCTGCATGCGCAAACGCGTTACAGGGGGTACAGCTGAAACGTAGCTACGGACTGCTATCACGGTAAAGCAGCCCACAGGAGGGTACAATCTTGACCTGGTTTGTGGGATGCTATTTCTACAGATACGTGCTGAAAGCCTGTGGGATGCATAGGCAGCGACACCGTTTAACGCAACATACACGCTTTATGTAGTCCTGAAGAACCGTTGTACGAGGGAAAGACCAGCTAGCTGTGGCATCAGCCTCATATTCCTTCTTGTGAGCAAATAATGACGGATCCCACATGGCTCCTCTGGCAAACATCAGGCTCGTTATGCCATATGTTTCCTGCATCGATACAAGGCCACAGCAACATAAGCTGTCTAGAAACTTCCACACCTGTACTTCATAACAAGAGTATGAGCATCCTCTGTTTCACCAGAAAACAGGTGTCTGCAAGCTACACATACTTGGAAACGAGTTGCATCTTCAGCCGACAGAAAGTCCCCATTGGCGATTAGTGGAATTTTAAGGGCGCTTTTCAATATCTGCGTTTGCATGAGGTAGAAAGCGTGCGCAAAGCCGAATATCATCCTCATTCTGGGAGCTCGGTGGAAGCGCCGACTTTGAAATGTCATTAATTACAATGGAAGACTTTCGCTTGCACGGGACAAATAAAAAGTCTGCGTCCGGTTGGTAAGGCTCTTGAGACCAACAACTTGCATTTGATGCACGTCTTATGGGGCAGCTGCCGATTTGCGAACGCTGACGAAAGCTATACACATATACCCAATTGCTGTGATACTGGCTCCGCTATATTGCAAAATAAGGCTAGAGGCACCCTACTGGAAAAGCTTGCCAGTTTGCTCTGTGAGCCGGTCGTTCGTGGCGTTTCTGTAGAAACAAATGAAGAGTGGAAGCAGCTGTGCAGTTCACTTGGCAGCCCTAACGCCTTGGACATTTGTACTCGGCCTACAGAAGTGCAGGGCTAGAGTTGTTGCCAGGGCACAATGGTCTACGCATACTCTTGCGTGAACTGCAATCGCCGTTATCCCAGTACTTTCGCATTTTCGTGCGAAGTCGACTGTCTGAATCCACATAACACAACCAGCGGCACACAGCAAGTGTTCCGCGCGTTAGGGGGCAAGAGGGAAGTTCCCCTTTGGATGAAAGATAATCTGTGGTATCGATTTGTTGCTAGGCACAATATATGCTGCACTGAGATTGCGAATATTTGGTAACCCCTAGCAAACTGCCACTCTAATATCGTACCTCCTCCATTGTTTCCAGCAGCCGGATTTTACACGTCACCGGGCAAGTAAGATTCCGAGTTAGTGTCTTCAGAATATCCATTGCCAAGTCTGGCGTTTGAAGCAACGCCGCACCCATGCCGCCTTTGACCCTACAACGCAAGGACGCATACAGGGGGTTCTTGCATATCAATCCAGGCGAGGTGTGGAATCCTAAGAGTACTGTAAAAGCATAATAGGTCTGGAAGGCACGGATTTGTCGTTCGCCTGATTTTGAAGTGTCTCGATGATTGGAAACACTCCCAGGGAACGCCTTTGCTGGTGAGGCTTGACTACCAAGGGACTTAGCGTACGAAAAGCTCTTAGGGCACCCCATATTGATGTCTACCGCCGAAAAGTCCTGCGAGAAGCCAGAAACTTCACTATCACCAAACGTGGTACTCTGTGCCGAAATACTGTAAAACGCCTGCATTAAAAAGGGGTTTGGGGAAAGGCGCAACTAGAAAACAACTCCAAATACATACCTGCATAGCAATTGTTGCAGCCTGCAGGGCGCGCGCCGGATCTGCTGTCCCGAGCTGCAGAACTACTTTGCCTTTCTCACCGTCGCATGTGGAGAAAACGCACCGTCTATCGTTCTTGTGGATATATTCTGCAGCAACAGTCAGCATCGAGCAAAACCACAAAATGAGAACCTTCTAGAAACATAGAAAAGAACCAATGGGTTTTGGAGATTCATTTCCATCCCAAGCAATGCAAGCAGCAAATGTATGGAAAAGGGCGCGTGAAAGTTGTGTTGGATTGCTACGCACTTACCGACGGTGCCAAAGTCCTTATTAATGTACCGTTTTGAATCGATGAGCTTCCTGTCCACTATTTCTTCTGAATAAACGATGTCTGCTCCGCGCACACCCAAGAAGGCCCGTGTAGGCTAACCCTCAGGCACCGGCGTCCGGATGAATGCTGCTTCTACCTGTTTTCTGGAGTACGCCACATTCCTAACCTCACCTGCGCCGTATTTGAGGCATTCTAGCCGAAATGGTAATGTGCTTATCCGCACCATGGGGGCGAGAATCCAGGCAGATTGATATATTTCGGAAGGGTTGGTGAAGGGAGGGTGTGATTTCTCCCCAGAGGCTTCAGCCGAGGAAGACCCATTGAGCACACCCTCACGTGAGCTAGTGTTATGACAATCCTTCGGTAAAGCTACGGACACCCCTTTCTTCTCCAACTGTAGTTCTTCGTCTCGATTACTGGCAGCCTTCGCCGAATCTGTGGTTACTGCCTCACCATTTATCTCCGCAGGCGCTGTTCTGGGGAATTTTACAGGCCTAGGCTGTAGGCCAGAGTTTTGGTCTCCCCCACTATCAAGTATATACGAAGCCCCTTCTCCATAATCAGCCTCAACAGTAGCCCCTTCCGGCTCTTTAATAGCAGTGGTATGTGGCGCACCCCTCTTCCTCAGGTGGTCATTCAAAATACTTTTAGAAGAGCCATTTTCCGGTTGTGTGCCTTCGGCTGTACTAACATTACTGCCATCTTCGACTATGGGTCCCTGGGGGGCTAGACGGTCGGGCTCCTCACCAGTCTTTGCCTCACACGCGCCTGCGAAGGGCTCACCAGCTGTTGATTCGCCAGATTCAGCCACAGATTGGCTCTGTTGACCAGTTACTGGACCATCCAACTCTCTGCCCTCACGGGTAGGGCTCTTGGTGGCCGTACAAGACATCCCAGAAGGACATCCACCCAGCCTTGAAGGATAATTACACAATCTTCCCCGGGTGGCTTGTTGGTCTGCTCCTTTGCAGAGTGGGGCGTAAAAAGGGAGAGGATGAACCAGAAATGGTAATGTTTAGCTCCAACTACAGCGACGATTCTCATGTACCTACATTTACGGCGTGGTACGTGCTCAGTGAGCCCCAAGACAAAGCTGGAGCCGTTCCATACCCTTTACGCCTTCCAGGAAATCCAATGGGCTTTCAAAAGTCAAATTTGCTATCTGTTAGGCTTGTTGCCATAAACAAATATACAGAGATGGAGCCTGGGTAAGACGATTGTAGCCGACTGTGGGCCGGTTGGCGCCTGCCGATCCTTGCACATGTGGCTTGGTTCTGCGCAACACGTCGATATAGTATCAAACGGAGCTCTTGAAATCGTATGCCAAACTCAATGGTTTTTGCTACTTCATTCTCCCTACAGATATTTTTACTCATACTGGGCTCCTTACGAAGAGTAGCCTGCAGCAGCTGTTTGCAGGCCCCGTAAGAAAAGGGTCCGAAGCCCTTTTAGAACTCTGCCTCGGCACGTGGCAAGTGGCGTATTTGCCCCACCCGTAGAAATACATCCACCTTGGTCGGATACTAATAGCGTCGCAATTAACGGGGATGCTTATATCACAGTGCCTTCTACCCCGCATGTGGCGGCTGCAGTCCGAACTATCCGGTATGTGGCGGCTGCAGTCCGAACTATCCGGTAACTGTTGTCATTCCACAAATCATACTGCTCAGTAGAAATGAGTTCTATGTGCCATGGCCTGTTAACTATTCGTTTCGCTCCGATATCATTTCTCTCGTTTACCTACAGGACGCTTCCTTCACCCTTGCATACATCGCCTCCTCGTCAGGGTGGCCTGGATATTTCGAATTCCTTCTCGTGCAAACCCAACTCACAGTCTGCTCCTGCAACGTGCCCAAAATATCAGCTGCTTGACTCAAGCAAGACAACACTGCGTTCTCTGTTCGCTTCTGCCGTGCTTTCCCCAAACCCCAGCAAACCCCTCACAAACCTAACTCCAGAGGGTTGGAGAGCCTGAACCAACAAGCAAAGGCTTGCGAGTATGACAGTAACGGAAGGGAACAGCATTTCAATACAGCCATCTTCACGAATATCAGGGGCATACCAGGGCGTGCCTAGTCTGGACGAAGGGGGGGCAGGAAGGCTGTGGGTAGCGCATATGCCTCCCTGCATTGGCAAGCCTGTATGAAGTTAGCTCAGGGACCCTCCTTAGTGGGCAACCGATAAGCAAGCAGAGTGCTCTAGAACAACCAAGAAGGATAGGCTCTGCTTGCATGCGGAACTCTCTTGTACCTTGAGTCGCAACAACATTCGTTGCAGCTACTCTCTTACCGCTCTCTCTCCCGAAGTTTCAGGCGCTTAGGTGGCGGTGATCAGGACGGCTTATATAAATATATACATAGTTATATACACAAATTTAAAAACCGAATAAAAAAAAGAAGCAGTCCAGCAATGCTGCTCTCGCAGGTGCTGCTGCAGAAGAAGGAAGAGCAGCAGTTGCAGCAGCGGACAACAACACCTGCATCTGCAGCACTGGTGCAGCATCATCTAACATACTACAGCACCTGGAGAAGCAGTTGCATCAACAGCTAAAGCAACGGCTGCAGCACAGGCTGCAGCACAGGCTGCAGCGAAAACAGGTTATGAGGGAGCGGGGAAACCTCCGCTTGCGAGGGTTTGCTGCTCCTGCTGCTGCTTCCGCTTTTGCTGTTGCTGCCGCTTCTCATGCATAAGGATGATTTTAGCTGCTTCATTGCCTGCCGTTATTCTGTCTCCAACTGCAACACCACTAACCCATCCTCCTTCAAGCAGCAGCAAACTTGAGGGGAATTGCTGCTTCTGCAGCTTCTGCAGCTCGTTATGTATGGCCCTTCGGGTGTCCCTGTAGCTAAGGGACAGTGTGGGGATCGTCTCCTCCCATCGATGTACACCTAATACTCTGTATACATATGCCACACTGTCTCCTCCTGTCTCCGTGAGAGACACAGGACCATCAGCAGATGTCGCCTTAGCAGCAGGTGCCTCCTTGGAGAGAGTTATTTTATGTTTGTTGTTGTTCGTCTCCTCTCGTATAAAATAGAGATTCATATTTGCATGTATTTTCTTTATGTCTTTTAATACCTTATCAACTACATATTTCTCCTCATCTGCCGCTGCTGCTTCTCCTTCACCTGCTGCTGATGCTGCTGCTGCTGCTGCTCGAGGAGGGGACTTAACAAAGGCAGTTAATACCTCATACCCTGCAGGTGCTCTTCCCTTAAAGAGTCGGGAGATACTTAGGGCCCCAAGTGTCTCCCATCCTTCTTTTGCCTCATAAGGAGACACTAAGAAACCAAACCCTGGGGGTGTTAACAGGCGCCCCTCACCAGCAGCAGCAGGTGCAGCAGCTGCAGGTCGCACGGCAATTGTAACCACAGTAACAGTCGAAAACGGCAAAGCATTTAGCTGCTGCACCGCTGCAGCACTAAGAATAGGCTGTATTACCTCCTGTTGAGGGTCAGTGGGGCTCCCTAGCTCCCCTGGAGGGCCCCCTGGGGGGGATCCCTTTCTATGAATCCCCCGGGAGTCCACTGGGGGGCTCCCGTCAGTGGGGGGACCTAGGAGACGGGCTACTTCTTTCGGGTGCACAGTAAGGAGTACATGTTTAGCTAAGATAGAGGTGTTTCCTTGAGGAGAGGAAACAGTTGCTAAAAATCCAAGTGTCTCCTTTTGTCTCTTAGAGAGGAAATGAAGAGACGTCAGACGGCTCTGCAGCAGCACGTTGCTGCTGCCTACAGCAGCAAACAGGCCATTGGCCAACTCCTGCATGCCACCTAAGAAGGAAGCAACAAGGGGGGACCCCCGGGTTCCTGCAGGGGCCCACTGCTGCTGTTCTCTCCCGCTGCTGCTGCTGCTGCTGCTTGCTGCTGGTAGTTTAGGCCCTTTCTGTTGCTTGTTATTATCAAAGGGGACAGAGGAAAGGGCCCTTTTAATTCCTTTATTAAGGAGACACTTATTGATGGCATTGTAAATAAAAGGACGAATAAGTTCCTTATTAAGGAGACACTTACTGAAAAAAGAACGAATAAGTCCCTTATCAAGGAGAAACTTAAGAGAAGGAAAAGCTACAGACATACAAAGTGCTGCAGCAGGAGCTGCATAAATACCTACTGTCATATTATTTATTATATTTCTTGCCGTCTCCTCCCCTAATACTCTTCTTATATAGTCCTCAACAGAAAGGTCATCCAAATCCTGCTGCTGCTGCTGCTGCTGTTGCAGAAACCGAGAAGCAGCAGCAGGAAGCCATGGTTTAGCCCCTAAGAGGAGACCACGGAGACACTTTATTTTAGCAAGAGGAGACAAAAGATCAGTACGAAGAAAAGATTTAATTGTATTAGGTAGTTGAATAAGGTGTCCCTTTACAGCAGCAAAACGAGGAGCTCCATGTGGGGCCAGCAGCAAGCTCTGCTGCAGCTGCAGTAACTGCAGCAGCTGCTGCAGCTCTTCTGTAAGACGAAAGCTGTTAGCCCCACAGTCCCATAGAAAAGAACCGCATGCAGAGCGACGACTTCTTATGCAACCCCCTACCTCAGCAGCAGCTTCTATAACACAAACAGAGAGCTTACGCCCTAATATACACTCCTGCTTCTGCTGCTGCTGTTGCTGTTGCTGCTGATGCTGCAGGCGCTGCAGCGCATACGCCGCTGATAGACCCGTTAAACCACCCCCCACTATCAATACGTCTACTTGAAGGGGACCTAGGGGGCCCTTTTGGGGGCATGGTAGAGAAGTGCTAGATTCCGCGGCAGCAGTAGAAGCAAATGCTGCTGTTGCTGTTGGGGCTGTTGTTGTTGTATTTGACGCTGTTGGTGCTGCTGCAGGGATCGACAAATGCCGCAGACGAACCGCCGAAAAGAAACCCCTCCCTAAACCCCAGTACACCGCAGCAGGCCGCTGCAGATACACAAGAAACATCGCAAACAGAGAATTGCAGTTGCTGTTGTTGCTGCGGCGGCGGCTGCTCGACCCAGGAGTTGCATGCGCACAGGGGCCCCCGGCACGGAGAAACGGGCCAGGCCAGGGAGAAATGAAAAACCACAGCTTTTTTGTATGCCTATTTGTTCAAAAAATATAAAATAGTATTATTTAAGCAGGACTAAATATGCAAATAAAGGGGGAAAGGAAGAATAATTCTCCCTGCCCTCTGCTCACGGTGTATGCCCTACTACACCACAGCTGGGCATACACCGCAGCTAAAAACAAGAAAAAACATTTTAAGTCATTGTGTTCATTTAATGAAAAAATTCAAAGAATTATTATTTACCGTGGGATCGTTCCCAGCGATCCCGGGATCGGTCCCACATGCACCGGCTAGCGAGGCGGCAGCGCTCGAGGGCCCCCAGGGGGGCCCCCACCCTGGGGGCCCTCGAGCGACCCTG
>CAJFCX010000311.1:0-23180 GCA_904066255.1 Eimeria sp. OTU-X
GTTGGAGACAGCAACAAATGCACAATTGTGAACCGCTGTTTTACTTCAAATTAATGTGATATGTTTGTTTCGTTGAATCACCTGCTCCGTGTAGAGCGAGCGAAGGGCTCGTTAGGAGGCATGGAAGGGCATTCCGCGCCCGCCTGAGCAACAGAGACAGAAACAGAAGAACGTGCACTAGATAGTGGCAGACACAATACACACAAGGGGCTGATCAACCAAAGGGAAGAAACACGACGGAACGATGAGAAGATACCCAGAAGTTCTTCAGTCATGTTTGTACATTCAACAGCAAGTGGTTGTTTTAATCTAAGTAGCAGTTGACTTCAAGATAAACAGGTAGATGACATCAGGGGAAACGCTGTTTAAGAGGCAAATAAACGAGAGGAGGGAGACACCGACCGAAACAAACAAACTACAGCATTAACGTACGTAAAGATAATTGGCTTCTGCCCACAAAGGAGACCGAGTACCTGTTACTTACAGTGGAATGCGACCCGACGTTACGCCGCTCTGCGCACGTCCTCATTCCTGTAAGATGGAATGAGCAGGTAGATCGTACTGAGGTATTTACTCGGACACACCGACCTAGTGATTCCCTGAACCGTTTGACAAAACCAGCATTGCTGGCAAGAGAAACTTCCCGCATAGGGGGTAGGTCAGCACCGTACGGCAACGAGTAAACCGAAGGCGAACAGAAATGGGCCCAACCCAATACCTCTCCTCTTTCTCAGCGATAGCTTCTCGGCAGCTTCTATACAAATTTCAGTTTGTCGGTGGATCTTCCGCTGAAGAGATCGATATTCTTCACTCTGCTTCCTTGCATTGACTTCGTCCTTTGACCAAGGATTTTCGACGTGGACACCAGGCCCTTGGGCCATCCATCATTTACTCGTTGTGCTTGTTCTCTAGTGCTGTAGGCGTCCTTGAATAGGTTTGCCCCTCCGAAATGAAGATTCTGTTTTTCTCAGGCTCGTGCAGGCCCAGTCTATAGCCAGCGAAGAAGTTATATGAAATTTGCATGTGGTGTGGCTTCGAGAGTTGAATCTCTAACACATGCTGCGAAGGGAATCGAAAAGGCTGCTTGAAACATAATTGCCAATATACCAAAACCCGCCTGACGTCGAACACATTCTGGTTTTCATAATGTTTCGTTAACCCTATAGGTTGTGTGAATAGTAGCTCTTGCGGGAGCAGCGAGCAAGGGTAACAACCAGAGACCCCCTATAAAGCTGTGCAATGCAGTACTGTCTTCACTGAACAAGCTGATTTGAGGAAGCGAGCAGTTACGTGATGCATATGTGAGGAGCTACTGTGCAGGTAACTGGGCACTGCAGAAGCTATTGTTAACTATCGTTAGGCCAGCGAAGTACCAGCTACGACTGGGCGTCTGCACGACTTGGAAGTAGACATATCTGGGATGTCTACTCCTATGTTTCCGCTTTCTCGACAGGCCAAAACAGCCTTGCCAAAAATATACGGAGCGCCGCTTTAAGGCGACTCCTTATCAGTAACACGTAGAGCAAAGTGGCAATCGGTCTGCAACGATGGTGTTATTCCACCCTCAGAAAAAGCAGCAACTCTCACGTAGGCTACGGGATCAGATAGGAACATAAAAATAACCTGCGAGTGGGCCCAGGGTGAGGAAGCTTTCGATATGCGCGGCTTCCAAGCACTTGCAAGTATCTGGGCGGTACTGGGCGGGTCGACCAGTACAATTCCGGACAGCAAATGAAATATGAAGGAAACCGCTTCGTCGAAAAGATTGACACCTAACCATGGAAAATATTATAGCCATTATGGAAAAAACTATAACCTAGGTGTGACCAGTGAAGAAGGTAACTTCCCAGCTTCTGCTGATCTGCAGTTGGGAAATTTCCGAAACACAGAGACCAAGTAGGGAAGCAGAAGAATTGTATTAAAAGCCACTCGTTGGGATAATACAATTCGTTTCCTTGAAGCATAAAGTGGCTCAAGAGATGAAGAGTCGAATGAAATGTTGATGCTTGAGTGCCGGCCGCTGGGAGCGTGTGTTAAAGAACGAATTGGAGATGTCGGTCCCCTGAAGGACTCGATCCCTTCAATGACTTTATACGGAGGGCTCATAGAAGGTTAATACCACCTTTGGTATTATCTCTCTTAAAATTGTTTCTTTAGTAGTTGTCAGTTTTTCCCACGCTCCTCCTCTAGCGCACTGCACAACCACGGCGTGTCTGATGGCATGATTGTTGGAATACGTAAGTAAATAAACCAACTTTTGGAGCAAATCTACAGCCTCCAAAGCTAAGTATTCTCTCTTTTATGCTTATGCACGAGGTTTGTTGGCACTGTGTTCGCTCAACGTAGAGCCGAACTCCAGAAAGCTTCAGTGTCGGCAGCGCTCGCGATGGTCGAGTGGCTGCCGTGTCAATCAATTCTTCCTCGTCGAAGGGAGGAGCCCCTCTTCTCCCCATAGGAGTCCCGTTTGAGAGATTTTTCAGTGAAAATTTGAAAAACGCTGGGCAACAACCAGTGGAATGACACTTTTTCCCGCTTTTTTCACGGACCGTCCAACGCATGTGTAGGCAATGGCTACACATGCATTGGGCTCTAGGCCTTCTCGTCCAAGTGCTTGAAGTATCACGGTTCCTTTGGTTATTTTGGAGAAAATTTCTCGTTCCTGCTCTGCTTAGCACGGTTTTTATTAAGAAGTTGCCGCCGGGAGGTGCTGCTTGCCGTCTGTGGAACGCCCGCGTGGGAACATTGATGGCTTGGCGAGCTCCGGATACAGTGGTCGACGCAGCTTGTCCTTTTAAACGTCACATTGAGCATAAAACCCCGAACAGCCCTCAAATACGCAAATAGCCGAAGTTGAAGAGGCGACTGGAACATCCTGCCGGCTCCAACTCACACTAGGCAGCACAGTCCACAACAGGCAGTCGCACGTGCTGTTCGCGCTCTCCGGACTGTTCGAGGGCCCATAACGCCTATGGCTTTCACCGAGGATGTTTCAAGATTCGTAATAGGAGGAACCCGACGGGACTTCTGCCCTGGGGTTACCCGGCGGGCGCCGCGGCAGCCCTAGAAGAACAGCATTTGGGTTGCCGCGGGTTCCGATGTTGGCGATTCCCTCCTCCCCCTTCACGCAACTAGCAGTGCTCCGCATACGCAGGCTGCCCAGTTGCTCTGCATTTCTCTTCTCGGGGCACCCTAGTGACGACAGCCGGAACGCCGCTTTCAAGAATGACCTTTCCCCGGGAAAATTGGGACATTGCGGCTCTCATGTCACAGCAGCGATTTCTGAGGCAGCAGGAGCAGCAAATGCGAGCGGAAGTGTTGCGTCTATCTAGGACGACTCCCTTTCCCCTTCCTCAGGACAGGCCACTGCCTCCTCCTCCCCCCCAGGAACCTATCGAGCGGCGCGTTAGCCGTGCAGCGCCGTGCTACCGTGGAGGTGAGGATGCCAAATCGGGCGTCTTTGAAGAGGGGCCCTGCTGTTCGCGAAGTTCCTGGAGATGCATTGAACGTCTGGAAGAAGGTGCGCCTGGCGGAATGGCAGCCGCAGTTTCGCGTAGACAGAACGAGCTGCTGCAGCAGCAACGGGAACGGCAAGAGCAGATTATGCGGCAGCAGCAATTTTTTCGGCGGCCTGTATCTTACGGGACCACCATGAAAGGTTTACATCAGAACGGAAACGAAATTAGTCCATATACCTTTGAGCTTTCTTCTCACGAAAGCATGCAAGGGCTACCGCGGCCTCGTCGGTCTGCAGCAGTGGCTATGAATTGTGTGGGGGAGGCGAAACAGGGGGTGCCACCTCCGGAGAAGCGGCAACAGGCGCGCATCAGCCCGTGCGCCCTGCCGGCAGCTGGGGTGCCCAGCGGAAGAGGTAGAAAGTCAGGTGAAGACTGGTGTTCAACCCGTCAGCGGCGCCAAGTCCTCCCGGGCTATGCACTTGAGGCTTATCCTCCTCTTCTGCAAGCGAGCGATGCCTGGCCATTACATGCCAATCCAAAAGATGCTTCGAGACAGGCTACTTCAAATCCCCTGCCGTGTGGCTATTCAGGGGCTGGGGCTCAGGGCCCTGCAGGGTGTTGCGTGCCGTCAACGCTGCCACCGGCCCTCCACTCCGAGCCGGAGAAATTCAGTTTGCTGAGCACGTTGCCGTCGCAGCTAGAAAACAGTTCTAAGGAAGTTCTCCCTGCTGGCCTGCCATCGCATCCCCGGGAGCGCAACGGCAGCTATGCCTTTTACGGCACCACACTGCCTTATTGTGGCGTGCATGTCCACCTCTCAGAACCACAAATGGAGAATCAGGCAACAAAGTTCGAAGATCCGCGAGGAGGAGCTTTCCATTCCAGAAGACAACATCATGAATTAAATGCAGAAGTGCCCGCAGGAAAGCCGTCATCCCAGATGGGCTGCGGGATTTGGGATTTCCAGCAATCGCTGCGAGCTCCGGATGAAGTCAAGACAAGTGTAGGCAGGCAGTCAGTACAGACAAGACCCTTGGCGGCCTGTAACAACGTGAGCACAACCTGCCACTTCGCTGGTACTGGTAGACCTGTCGCTGACGATGAGGAAACACTCAAACAGCTAGGGGTAAGCTTCTCCCCCAGGGAGCTCTTGTTTTTTCGGAAGCAGCCGAATGCAAAGGGAACCCGGCAAAGGGTGGTACCCAACAAAAGAAGTCGCAGCTGCAAGCCCTCAGGAACGGAGAGAGCAGCAACTGACTTGCCCCTTAAGCGCGGGGTCAGTGGAAGCGGTCTGCATATGTGCAGAGGTGTGAACGCCGTAATCCCTGCACCGAAGCCGGATATCTGGACGATTCCTTCTTGGATGCGGGCATATGGGGTGTCACGCACCCCGGCTCCGCACCATGAACGGGTAGGGGGACAGCGTCAGTTTCCCCCTGCGAGCTGCTCAGCTGAACTCCGAACACGACGACCTACAGTCTGTTCGGCTGACTCTCCAGACGACCCTGTCTTTGGCAGGGATGCTGATGAATGCGGTACGCTCTGTGGCTGCCGCTGCTGCCGCCTACGGGCAGCTCCAGTGCCTGAATCGGGCCTCACATACTCTGATCGCCAGTGTTGTTGCTGCCCCTGCTGCAATTGGGCCCGCATTGATGGTGGTAATCCCCACATAGTCTCAACAGGACTTGGTGGAGAGAGTGGAAATGACCAAAAGGATGCGGGGACCGCTGGTGAGACAGGCAAATGCTCCCGCTGCGGCAAGTGGTCGGTGACAGCACCCATGGCAAGGCATCAACAACAGCACGGTGCCCTGTCACGAGGACTAGAAGACCGCACATATCTTGAACAGCCAGCCCTTCTTTGCTCAGCGTGTGCCACCTACCTGGAGTGTGAGCGCGAGAGACAGCAGCCAGCGCTGCCATCGGGAGCTGGAGCTGCAGTTCCATGTACTGCAGGCAGCCATGAGATGCGGGGTGCTTCGGTTTTACACGAGGACTCACCAAACGGCAACGACAAGCATTCAGCCACTCAGGAGTGTGGACTCCGTTCGAACAAATTAGCGCATCATACGGGCTCCTCTAAGGTGCCAACAGCCAAAGCCGAACAAGAGGAACCTGGCGCAGCTCGCATAGCAGCTAGAAACTGTAGGCAGTTGTTGGGAGATGCATCTAGCCAGAAGCGGAGAAGTGTTGAAGCAGAGAAGAGGACGGATCAATATGTTCAGTTGCCACTGGCAAGGCAGCTTTGCACTTCATCAAAGGGGCCTCCTGAATCCAACAGTATGTGGGAAAATCCCCGCATAGTGTCGAAGATCTGCCAATACCTTTCGTTGTCGAAGCTGCTGCTCGTGAGGCGTTGCAACAAGACGTTGTTGCAGGCAGCACAGTACCGCATGCGCTTTATCTTGTACAATTCTCTATTCGTGCTGATGCACGAAGACAACGGAGCATCTGCATCCCAGCGGGTGAAAATGGCCGGTCAGCACTGCCCCCTTTCACCAGATGCCCTCATTCAGCTGTTGGGGCTTCAGCCAAACGAAGTCGAAGAGGTCCAGTGAGTCTTTAGGCTATTCGTCCGCTTGTTTTGGTGCCTCGGAAGCCTGAGCATAGTTGGAGCTTCACTCCAACAGGAGCTGATTTTCTGTTCATTCCAGTTCTCTCTTTCCTTTTAGAAGCAGTGAAGCTGTTCTGTGATATTGCTGACCTTTGCAGGGCCGGGAACTTGCCCCCTGCATACCCTCCCGAGGCTGCAACACCGCGTATGCGAGATGTTGCAGCTGCCATCCTTAGATCGCTGGCCGAGTTAGAGGAGTCGACGAAATCAAAAACTTCCCCTAAGCCCAAATTTTCTGGTAACCATCAAGTATCCTGCAAGCATCCAACGCAGCCAACTGAGCCTCCCCCGACAACCTGCAAAAATGACACTTCGCCTGCAGGACGACGAAATGGGGTGCGGAAAACTGAAGCACAGCAGCAAATGCTCCTAGATGAGCACATGGCAAAGCAGCAGGCACAGGAAGAGGCCTACTTGGAGTTGCTGCAAGATCAAATAGATAGGCCTGTAAACTTCGCATACGACGAGGCTGCAGGGCCAGTGGCTTCCTCTCATGTATTACCATATGAAAAGAGGTATGGCCCATTCCCCAAGGCATGTAGGTGTTTTCCTGTTGATTCGCAGTGTGGCAGTCTCGAATCTGTGGATTCATCCAGATGCAACTACATGCCATGTACATATATGCACATGTATGCACGTACACGCATATGTTTGTTTACTTATGCGGCTGCTTCTAACGAACACCCAATTTCCTGTGCTTGCTGGAACTTGCAATGGCGGGCGCCACGCTATCCTGTAATCCATATCAGTGACCGCTGCGTTGTCAGTTGCTGCACTGCATACGTTTTACATTTGCTGACCTGGTTGTATACGGCCTCACGTACGCAGCGATCACCAACAATATTTGTCCTGTAGCTCGCGTTTATAATTATATTCCTTTGTGTGCTCATCAGTATCACCGGATCACCCGAACCCGCGACTTTCAGGAGAGTTCGGCATGCGTTCCTTAAGCTCTGGAACTACGATGATGAGGCCTTTCGGTATGTTTCATGCGCGATCAGGATGTCCCGCACTTATTTCAGAAGATAGATGCTATTACTTGCAATCCGTCGTCGTAAACCCAGCCGCCTGCAGGACGGCAGCCCTACGCAGGGTTTCGTGCAGCCTACCAAGCGTCGCTTGCCTTATCTACGGCGTCTGTAACTTCACAAGTTTGAACGTGAATGGCAATCGACGATGTTGCTGCGTTTGCAGGCAAGCCCTCGTTAGGTCAACCACTAATTCGTATCCAACGTGGCTCTTTGACGATTCGGCTTTGTTACTCCGGGCTGTATTTCAGCTCTGTTGTAATTCACTTTCCGCACCACCACTCAAAGATTTAATCCCTTTGTTTTCCCCCAAACGCCGTCCACCCTCAAAGCCAGAGGTGCCAAGCAGATCGGACAGCTACTTGTGGGCCAAAATGGCTCGCATATCAGGTTATGCAATGCATCTCGTTACCGATCAAGCCTGGCCTCCCCTGAGGGATCCTGTGGTCAGACTAGTAGCTCAACCATTCATATCGCCGGATGTGTTGACGAGAGGATCGGGTGTTGATGCCAACACACTCTATGATGCTGCAGTTAGGGGTGCAGGAGTAACTCCTTTGGTACTCCGACCTACGGTGGTGGACTCATTAGAACTGAAAATGTCCAAGGTTTCCCCCGAGTTTATCGCAGAATTCCTCACTTATGGACGGCAGCAGCAACTTCTGCATTCCCAGGAATATCAACGTCCACCACGCGGGAGCGTCCGTCAGTTCAAGGCCTCATCAGAGCTTATCTTGATGATGGATTTGTATGAGTGGATGGCCTCGGTCTTGACGCACATGCAGAACACTGAAGCATCCACCTTGATGCACGGAAATTCATCAGCATTAGCAGGAACCCCAGAGCGAAATGAAACCAAAGGAACGATTCAAGGAGCAGGTACGCTTGGGCTCTGTTAATTGCCGGCGCCGGACTTTTGAGGTAGTTTGTACACATTGGTGCGTGAATCCGTTCGTATGCCTAACGAATTGGATCTGCAGTTTTTGATATGCCCTAAGCCCCTGAAGGAATCCGTGTGGCATTGGTGGCGTGCTTGTACATTTGGAAGGCTTTCTTGGTTTGTTGGGTTGGACGACTGCTTGTTCATGATAACGATGACTGCATTAGAATTGCAGTTGACTGATATTCAGCCTGCGTTGGCCATTTCGTAGGCTTAATATCACGCGTAAGGTGCCTTCTTTTCCGTTTGCATATGTCGTCTGCAGGAACAAAGCCACTACGACGGTTCCGGAGTCCAGCGAAGACAAGGACTCCATCAATATTGCCTCGAGAACCCTGTCGAGTGCTCTCTTCATCGCAGGCCGTCGGTGATCGTTCCCGAGAATGTTCAGGAAAGATACAGAGAGGAGCTATTGGTCCGACGGATGTAAGGGCGACACCTCAATGACGCCTCCGACAGCCAGTGTATAATCTGCGCATTTTTGTGAGCCTCCAGCATGGGACTGTATAGCATTGGGAATGGAAAGGGTGCCAGAGGATGGGAGAATTTGGTGATTGTGAGCCTGCGCAGGCAAGGGTTCTACGTGACCTCATCGAAGAACAAAGTGCCATTCTTCGCGAAGTGTGTAGCCTACTTAAAGCAATCAAATCAAAAGGCCTAGGGGGGAATGGCTGAGTTGCATTCCCCTCGACCTGATGAACCAGTTCGAAGTTCGAATATACAAACATCTTGAATTTCTGTCGACACGACGATAAATTCGTTCTAAAACGCTGAGCATGTATGGGATTTGAAGCGACCAATGGGTATTTATTCCCCGGCGCCACGATCATACATGCATTACACATCTCCAATTGTAGTTCGCCCACCATAAACATGAGGGGCTTCCTGGGTCTCAGCGTTTACTGCCTATGCTTTGCTGGTATTTAAGTTTGCGTAGTTCATGGAAAATAACTACCTAATACTCCACTTTATCTGGCCTGGACTGCGCACTCACATTCTGAAGAGGCAGCTGACAAAAATACACTTTCCGTTATATACTGCATCTAGTACTATAGTGTTGGTCCCTTAGAGCCACATACTTTAAATCGTCGTTTTGAGTAATTACTGCACTTTATGCACCATGTAGTTGTGGGATCACGTAAACATGCGAACAAATTTTTATGTCTCGGTAGGAGCCTTTCTTCATCTCGAAATGCTCAGTTTAGCGACGAAAGCCCAGTAAATTCATTTATCCTTCGAGATGGGTTCAACAATTACCTGTGGCTTAAAAGCAGCTGGGTTGCAATAGGTAGCATGACTATTCATGAGATGATTATACTTAAAAAAGCGGGGGGACACCGTGCCTACGAATGTTGGTATAACGCCAGCATTCAAACCGTAATGGATGCAATGCATATCTAATAATATAAGGTTACAGCTTTGTCCAGATAAGCGATCTTGTGTAAGGGTAGTAGTGGTGGGGAGCTTCTCATCGACTGCCGTTTGTGGCATATATGAAATGTTTATATTAAAAGGACGACTTCCACATCAGATCGGGAGACAATGATAGCTGTCGGACTCGATATGATTCGGTCATATTGAGACGTCCACGGGTGCAATACCGAGATCGTGTTGCGCCAAACTGCCCCACACGCACTGGTGGGAATCCTTTCAGCTGTGTCTGTCCAGTGATTTGCACTAGCATTTCGCTTTTTTCGCTGTAACAATTCTTCTGGGCAATTATGTTAATTATTGCACCTTCTTAATACCTGTTTTTGGCCTCACTTGTGCTTGGAAAAATGCAGTTGGACACCCGCTGCTGTACCACCGTCGCATCTCTTGCTTCGTCTGGTAAGCCCCAGAGGACCACTGGACGCAACAGGAGTTTGAGCATTGTATGCCACCCCCCACATAAAAGGCTCTAACAGTTCTAAAATATAGAATAGTCATTTTCTGAAAGGATCCTGTGAAAACAGTGGCATGCCGTGTGTTTTAAGAAGGGAGGAACATAACGCTTTTGGCCCTCTCACACCTTTTAGCCCCGATAGCACACATTCGCTGTTCCTGCTCCGCCATTGTCTTCGCTCCGTATAAGAACAGCATTTGTCTGGTTAATTTGACGGGCGAGTTTTCATTGTCATGTCGAGTGTAGGCAGCAGGTCTGTGAGGTAATGAAGACAAGGTGAGCGCTATCCACCAGAGTCTGCTGGTTTTTTCTGAGTACTGCAGAGAGGCCGGATGTGCGGAATTCCCAACTCTGCGGAGCATATACCTCATGAATTTTGAGGGTTATGACGTTAGACGTTGTGAGAAGGCGTCTGTTGTTTGTTGTGAAAGAGCGTGCGGCCGTCGATTGCAGAGGCTTCACCTTAGAGAGGTCTTTTTTGCGGTGTCATCGTCTCATCTCCGCGAAGCAAAGTAAGCACAAAAAAGTCATTTCAGCTTCATACAAACTTTCAAATGTATGCTTATGCATTGAGCTCTGAAAGTTGGCTTCTTCTTCGCAGAACTTGGAGAGGGGTTCCGCCAAGACGCAACCAACAGTACCCAGCAGATTTGGCAACTGAAAAATTTTTGAGGGGAAGAAGTGAATTGTAGTAAGGCAGTTCCTGAAAGCCTTGCAACCATTCTCAACGGATAACAGTGGGAGTAGGCGGCTGCAGAGACCCCAGCACATTTTCCAGGCAAGGGTGGGAAGCCGCTGTCCCTCCATTGATGAAGCCATAACAGAAGCTGGCCACAGATTGCGTCTCCGGGCGGCATTTGCGTCTGTACACGTTGAAGGATATTCCTAGTGACCTGTTTCCGAGGGGGTGTTGTAGGCGGGCAGTGGGTCTTCCCATCGTTTAGAAAATGGAACAGAAAAAGAGAACTGAAGTAACAGATTTGAAGCACAGGCAAAAGACCCCAAAACGAATGCAGATGAAGTTGAATCCAAGGCTTCGGGCTTTGCTTGAACAGGAAGAGCACTGCAGAAAGAGAGCATTCTTGCAGCAAGAACTGTTTGAAACACAGAGGAGCAAGAAGCCGAATAAACGGGGTTCGCGAGGTGTCCTCCTGCTCAATATTTTGCGCGCAGAACACAGGTCCCAAAATATTGGACAGTTGGGACAAGAACCCCACGTGCAGCAAACCCTTCGCAGAAGTATAGGCCTCTTCAGTGGGTCGTCATCTGCAAGTTTTGGCACGCTGAATGTGGCACGAAAACCCAAACGTGAGCTGGTGGAGGCCAAACGACGGTCAGCGTTGAGCGTTCGTGGTGCAATAGAAAACGGTTGCGGGTTGATGAATGGAGAAGAACCAATGCACCTCGATGCGTCGGCGGTACCCACCTCGAACTTGGATTCGCATGCCCGTGGTGGAACCACGTGTGCGTGCAGGGTTAAAACGATTGTAATCAAGTCCGAACATGCTCCTTCTGCTACGTCTCCGAGGGAGTGCATTACGATTTCAGATAGCAGCGGCGATAAGAGCCGGTGCAGTTCACCAGCAGCTTATGTACCACAGCGAGAGGATGCTGAG
Source organism: Eimeria sp. OTU-X (assembly GCA_904066255.1). NCBI lineage: Eukaryota > Apicomplexa > Conoidasida > Eucoccidiorida > Eimeriidae > Eimeria > Eimeria sp. OTU-X. Next base: position 11,538 of record CAJFCX010000311.1, read on the forward strand.
AAGGCACTTGGGGACCTCTCTAGGCTGCCCAGGGGGACTGCAGATGGTTCGTCGAGGGACCCGCCAGCTTCAAGAGAACAAGGCACTGCTTCTTGCAGGAGAGGCGACAACGAAGACGAAGCAGGTAGTCTATACGACGAGCTTATCAGGGTCGCCGGCGAGGAAGGGGGGGATGGCAAGCGAGGTGAAAGCACACCAGGGGGCCGCGCTTGCTCTATGCCTACTGCCAGCACAGGTACAGACGGTTTGGAGGACTTCTGCTTGTCACCTGGGCATCACACAGCCCTGAGGGATGCACATTGTGTCCGCCGTGTCGAAGATATGGCAACACCACAGACACGGGTAGAAGACGATTCACTGGGTGCAGGGGATTGGCAGGAACCGACGAGTCAACGTGGAGAGGGTTGCGCGGTTGGTGCAGATGAGGAAAGTGGCAATTCTCAAGAAAAATCATCAATCGTTTCGGGCTGGCCAGAATGCGTCGTGGACATGCTAGGGCCGGATGTGTTTAATTTGCTGAAGGAAGAACCGTGAGTGTGAAGCCGCCACTCCCGAAACAGCATTCTCTGTCCGGATAAGGCCTTTAGGTTACATTCCGTTCTTTGCAATTTTTAATACTTCTGCCGTCGTACATTTGTGCTTTCTTTTTCGTGCTCAGACAACTCGTGCATGCCACCAGTAAAACGTCGGGGATGTCTGTGTTTCATCACATGCTGCGACGCCCAAGCAAGGATGACGAGCAGGTGCTGGATCTGTTTAAATGTATATATGAAGACGAGCCTTTGAAAGAACGCGTTTCCTTACCTCCACTAACTGCCCTCAAGTGCGACAGGGGGCAGACTCTGGCATTCTATGCCGCTGCATATGGCCACCCCAAATGCCTCAAGTGGATTCTCGAACAAATAGGTACTCCTTATGCATTCTGCTTTCCTGGGTTTGACGCAACTCTGCCGTGCTATATAGTCGTGGCTGCGTCGTGTTATACTGGGCCTGATAGTTGCGCCCACTCTACGCAAGCGACGAGTAGACTGAGGCACGGAGTGAGAGAGCACCAGCCGGTTCGTCAGGAATTTTACAGTTAGCACACCCGACGTGTGACAACCTGTGTGGACAAATCGGAAAATCTTCGCGTCTGCCAATATGCATGCCCTTGCAGGTGGAGCGAGCAGCCAGAGGCAGTTTCTTGAGATTAGAGACAATGAGGGGGACACTCCGTTGCATTACGCGGTGAAGAATGGGCACGTTAATGTCATTGAGTTGCTTCTCAATATTGTTCCAGAGATGCTTAACAAGCAAAGGAGCAATGGCCAAACGCCGATCTTCGACTCACTTGAGCGACCAGCAATCTTGCGTCTCCTTATACGTCATGTAAGCGAATATATGCTGCACCTGTCGCCGAAGTATGCCTTCGATTCAACCCTTAAAGTACATATTAAGTCCGCATCACTTGCTTGCATTACACGTGAAGCTCCTCGCTTGTTGCGTTTCATGGCCTCAGGGTGCTGATTACCGCGTGAGATGCTGCCGGGGTTTGACACCCCTTGAAACAGCTACTGATGAACTGCGATGGAAACGCCTGTGCTCAAGCCGCAGCTGCAAAGCTCTGAAGAAGCGTTTGTCGATTTCAGTGCACCTGCTGAAGAAAGCTGAGGGCGATGGGGGGAAGGGAGGCGTTGGGGACTGCACTAGACAGGATCATGGCACTTTGAGTAATACAACTGGCAGTACTGCGAGATCATCCTATCGGTCGAATTCTGCCGAACCATCCACGGCGATGAATCAGGCTGTAGATGATTTGGGGTCTCACCACGGTCGATGCGGAGTCGGTGACACCCATTTACACAAGCCCGCGTAGACCATGGCCACATCGGACAAGCTGTAGAGATCCCCTTTTGGCCTCAGTGGACGGCTCTTCTAGCCAGAAGTACGTTGGCACAGACATCTGGAGGGGCAGCAGCAAAACCACCGGACTCTCCAGTGATGGCGGTACACGAGGAACTGATAGGCATGTGCTGTAGGCAGTACAAGCTCTGAAGGATTTGCATAAGTGCAATACATGACTGGGAAGCAGCTTGAACTCTGTCCGTGCCCCTGCCGTACTGGGAGGCAGCTGCGGGGAGAGCTGGATGCAAGTCCAGGCTGCACGCAGCAGAGGTTGGCCGGCAAGAGTAATTCATGCACTGCTGCAATATACCGTACAGCGAAGGAAGGAAGCTTTGGAATCGGAGATTTTGCTCGCAAGCAGCAAAAACTCTGTTGACTGGCGCCAGTCGTTTACGGTAGGCTATAGAGTGCCGTCTGTAAGTTCACGCGCGTGAGTCTTCATGGGGGCGCATTACTTTGAACGACAGAAAAATATCCTGGACTCAGGTGTCACCGTCGCAGTGCATCAGTTTGGTAAAGTGACGTATTTTGTTGACCGCAGTAGGCAGAAGGATGTTACAAGCTTAGAGCTTTGGGAAACTGCGCGTCAGTGCAGAAACACCAGCCATTCATCGTGGCATTGCGCCAGGATTCTGGCGAGTGGCATTTCTTGGCAACACTCGTAGAAATGATTTTACGGCGCCCGGTATTTTCGCAGTGTGCAAAGTCTGGGCCAGCACGCTTGGGCAGGGGCCGCAGGCAGTGGTAGATTGCACTGCGGCACTTGCTCTCCACCGCCTGGAGATGCACTCATCATGCGGGCAAGGCGCACTCGTTTGCCCTAGTGTCACTCGCTGGTGCGTTATTTGAGCGACCTTCAAGCACTCAGTTAAACTTGGGGAAACACCGTAGGTTCAGTGCTGTTAACTATGTGATGCATGCATTGCCGCTTTCGTGGCAGTGCAGAGAACTAGAAGTGTTTTGTACTTGAAAGCATGCATCCGTGGCGCTGTACGCCATCATGCGGTGGGACGCTACGCACAAACCACCACCCTCTCTGCTTGCAGGCATATGCGTGACACTGTATGATGCGTGAAAGGCTGCTGGTGGTCATACTTGCTGGTCGAGCTTTCGTCGTGCGTGTGCGCATATCCTCGAGCATATTGAAAATGCTTGTTTCTTGGTATGCAGTTTCTTTTGCACGTAGATGGCCTCTATGACTCCAATGAGAGGGCCCCACGCAGACAGACGTGTGCGTTGTAAGTGAACTAAGTACTTTGCACTCTCTGGTTTCAAGAATACCATGGTTTTTCCCAACGCGTAGGTGCCTAAAAAAACACATTGAAACGCAGACTGCCGCAGATTGAGCATTCATAAATATAACACTATCTTCTTACGGTGAAAGGTCAATCTATACCAAAATGCAGTGGAGCGCACCGCTTTGGAGGTTTGCCGAAGCAATTATTGCCTCTGTAGCGGCTCGTTTGTCGGCCATGCTCGCCGCAGCCAAGTCGATGAACTGAAATTGCTCCACGAATTCCTAGAAATTTGCACGACACATTGCAAGGGACCCACCCCTTTTCAGCCACCTCCTAGCGAGACAAGCGATGCAATTTATGCTACTGTTTCCACACGAATGCGCACATGTTGCCACACGTTCTCTCCAACTCACCTGGAATTGCCGCCGATAAGAGTATCCAAGCTGACGAAGTTGCAGAGCTTCGATAATCGAGAGTGCATGCAACTGAATGAGCACTTTGCTTTGGACCCAAACCAAGGGCTTTTTCTCTTCGTTGGGTTTTACACACCTACGAAGGCACAACGATGAACGAAAACTCGCAGAACACTTCATCATGTTGTGGTAACGCTTTACAGCACTACGGCCTTCTCTCCTAACACAGCTTTACAAGGTGTTGTTGCACACTCTGATGGTTTACTCTGCAAGTGCTAGTCACCTGATGAAGTGGGCTTCTGTTGACCCTATCAGTGACATTAGTTTGTTGAGCTGCGCTAGGAACTGCGACCCGATCAGAGATCCCTTCGCCATCTTTCCCCTTTCAACCTTCACCCCTTCAAAAAGAGCCCGTACCACTGGGTTCCCCGAAGCCTGATCAACGAGAACGCTCAATGACGGACCCAACACTCTAAATATTAGCGTTTGCCGAATGGGACACGGACGGAGCAAGGGATTGCAAATGAGATATCGGGCAGCAGAAGAAGGCTAGAATACAGCATCCGAATTTCCAATCCTCCACACGCGGTCTATGAGCCGGAGGGCACTTCTACGTGTGTAAAAAACAGGGGTTTTGGTTTGGTGTATATGGCTTTCGGTGCTAGCAGACCTGCACGACTTCGACCATTTCCGGCCGTAGAACGTCCTTATTCTTGAAAATGAATCCTTGTGCATTGTATTTGATTGTCCCTATTGACTGTTTAACCATAAAAGCGCTGTGAGCATCAAGTTTGGCGGGCACAAACTTTGAAGAAGATTTGAGCTTCGTACAGCAAGCGCTAACGAGCTTTTCGTCGCTGCCTCCTGCAAAGAAACAAACGCTCCTCACCAGTTTAACAGTGGCGTGCCCAAGAGGAGTAATTAACCAGCATAGGTGAATAGCTTTGATCTCATTGGCGCTTACCGGGAGCCAAACACTGGTCTTCGAGGATGCTGAGGATGGAGTTACCCTTGTCAATCAACACGCTTATCACGTCGCTGTTGGTGGTGAACTCGATGTCTTTCGCTATAATCCCTTCGCTTTTGTAAAGAGCGCTCTCTCGCGCAAACACTACCTCGGTAAACGTGCTCTGAACGAAGCAGCATGCCTTAAACCAGAGTTGCAGTATGAAGTGATGCGGCTAAAAAATGGCAAGCATGCTTATGAACAGACAGGCTAGAATAGCTTCGGATATAGCTAAGGTTAATTATGCATGTTCGCTTCTCTGCTTATTTCCACTGAACTATGCAACCTGCACACTGGAACTGACCTGAAGCATTTCGTTGGTAATGTTGATGAACAACTGCTCCAGAGAGTTGTTCTGGAAGACTTCGAAACCAAAAATATCCAGAAGCCCTAAAACACCCACATCCAACAGTGGTCGCAATAAGGCATCCTTTACTTACGCTAAACAGCTCGATGTATGATGAGAGGGAGCGACATGAAATGCATTCTTACCCATAAATGTTTGAAATCCTCCTGCTGGCTCTATAGTAGAGTTAAGCGCCTGAATGATCCAGAGAAACAGCTTCTCGTACACCGCCTTCGCCAGAGAGCCACGCAGCATGTCGGAATCTTCAACTGTCCAGCGCCCTTCGATTTTGTTGTTTCCTGGACACCGCATTTGAAAACAGAGGCACAAAGCTTCTTCTACCCAGAAACGAATATTGGCAATAAATGCATGGAGTCTGCCGGCCCTTTCTGGCGACACACAGCCCGCAAACCCACTGCCCGCTTCTTTTCTTAGAGTTCCCCAGAGAGAAACTCTGGTGAGCTGCGGGGGAATACTGCATACCAGCATAAGTAACCTTTACGGTCAACTCCCTCATGATGCGCTCAGAATCCAGAAACAGGAGGTCGCAGGCGTCCTTTAGCACGCGAGCACTTTCGCCAGCTATAACGGCAGCATTCTCCACTCCGCCCTCTTTCTTACCTAACGGACCAACAACAGCCAATATGACAGCCCTTCTGTGACGCTGCTACCAGCAGAGATCAACACAGCAACGAGCTGTAAGAATTGCAACAGTTGACCCCTCACTTGCCTGCGCGGCGACGCGTATCATATTAAAAACAGCAGTAGAGCAAACAACCCCACATAGAAGATGTGAACGACAGGCAGACTTACCGACTGTTGCCACGTTGCCAAGCAGCAAAACTCCTGACACCACGGACCATATAGTGTGACGCTGCTCCTCCTTCAAGCCCATGGACTCGAATGCTTTGACCACCGATTCAAATTCACTGAGGTCGTCGACCCCTTGAAATTCACAGGGACAATGGATTGTGCAAGTTAAATGTCAGCTACACAGACAAGCTCCAGCACGTTTTATGCCGGCGTATCCCCTCGTCGTAATATCTTATCAACTAGTACCATCTATTAGACCAAGGGTTGTACCTGGCTAGATGTCTTCGCAGGCTTACCGGGAGCGTCTACGCAGTGTGGGTTGAGGAACTGGTACTTGCTGCAGTCTAGCAGCTTGTACCGTTCTTTCATTTGCGGGGAGCTTCCCTTGAGCATTTGGTAAAATATGTGATACGAACGCTCGTTCCGGTCCTAACAACATTTTGACGAACAACCACGCTCCGGAGCAATGTTCACAGCTGCTCAAAGTCAAAAGTTTATGCATCTGGAAAGCTGCAGAGCGGTTGTGTGCTACAACCAAGAAAAGCAGGAAGTGCTGCTGTCTACTCCCTTACTTGGGTGAGGATTCGGCTTTTCTCCAACAGAAACGCGAGAACGGAGCCGTGGCGAATGCCTCCTCCTTTTGCCACATCCAGCTGCATGAAACGCCCGAACCGACTGCTGTTGTTGTTGCGCACCGTCTTCGCATTGCCGAAAGCCTGGCAAATTCAAAACACACAACACACAGAAGAAAACGAACGACATATTTACGCTTTACATAACAGACTCTAAGAGCGAAGCATCATTTGCACTTTGCTTTTCTGCACGCCCCATATGTAACACCTCTCTTCGATTCAAAAGCAAATGAGATGGCCGACCTCAAGCACAGGATTTGCCGCCATAATAGCCTGCTGGATCCGCGCATCCAAATTTCCCGACCGGGCGCTGGCGAAGTACTTCATCAATTGCTTTGTTGTTTCTGTTTTCCCGGCTCCAGACTCTCCTGATACGACAATTGTTTGGCTTTTCTTCACCCCATGTAGATTCTCCACTGCGCGTCTTGATACCTGAAATATGTGCGGCGGCAGTTTGTCGCAATCGGCTGCATCGCGGTATTGGGCAATAACTTCCGCTGTCCCGTTACCCAGATCCTGAAAAGGATTAATGGCAACAATTAGGGGCTCAACTGCTGTATACATTGCCTTGTTCATGTAGCGAACTCGCAAGAAATCCAAGACACACGGGATGCTCTGATGAGGGATAGTTCCAATGTCGTTGTACGCCATCGGGTCCAAGTTTGTATTCGCATTGAACACTTGGTTTACCGGTGCCTCAAAAACCTGCAGCAGCGCAAAAGAAAGAGCACAAAAATGACAATATCTGAGCCTTGTTACGAACTTACTGGAAGGGAAGTCATCCGCGCTGCTCCGTCGGAACAGCAGCTGCGGGCAAAGGGGATTTTAGGGGTCCCCAGAGGCTCCAGGAGAACACTGAAGCCACTAGAGGTCACGGAAGATGTGACGTAAGTGGCCCACGGGTTCTGAAAGCGCACCGCATCGCTGGGAGGCACCTTTTGCTTCAGCATTAGTTTTGTGGCAGTCGATGATGGCTCAACGGAGCAGAGAGCAAACATCAGATCCGGATCGCTTTTGACTGCGGGAGCATTCATTGCCCACACTTCCATTTTGGGAATCGCAACGTCATTTTCCATAAACACGACCTGCACGCACCAATAAGCACCAGCAGGTCGTGCTGGAGCTGAACAACGTCTTTTGTTGTACGACTGGATGCTGGAATAGCCTGAATCTCCGGCGCTGGACCCAAGCAGAAACAGGGGTACCTCCTAACCCTCCCCGTCCTACTCGCCAGTAAGGTAATATGCCTAAGCGTGTAGCAGGAGTCAACAAAGTGGCAAAAACTACATAAAAACTCACTGCAGAACCCTTTTTAACCAGCGAGGCCGCCGTTTTGGCCTCGGACTCCAGCTTGTCTGTCATCCTGTGTCGAGCGATCGGAAGCGCTCAATTCTTTGCCGTTCGATGGGGGCAGCCAAACTGCGATGTGGCGAGGTCTTCTATGAGAGCAAAAACCACAAGTCGCTGGTTACTAGGTGTGTGAGTGACCGAGATCTCGAAGTTGCCATGCGGTGCCAATCTCTAAGACGTAGAGACTCTGAGAAGACTGCATCTGATGAATTGACAAACTGAGAGTGCAGCAGACTCTTGTAGTTTGGATTTAGCTAACGGGCTGTTGTTTGTAAGTCAACTCACCGACAGCCCCAGCCGAAGAGGCCCTCGCTTATCCTGGAGAATGCACGGGCGTGTTCGCTTCGTGTGTATTGAGCAACTTAAGGAATCCACTCAGCTGCTGTAGGATGAACACATTGCAGTTTCTGGGTAAAACAGTTGTCGCCTTCATGCAGTGCGAATGAAGTTCGTAATGCAATATCAGCCCCACGGTGGTCCTTTCGTCTGGCAGAATTCCTGTACCGTCGTCTCAGAGGGAGAGGTGGCTGCAGATGCCTTCTCCAAAGTTCACACAATAGCGTCTAATTGACTAAAACAACTAAAAGGGCAAATCAGCTCCCAACGGCTCGTGCAACTGCAGTTCGGGGCGGCAGACCGGTGGGCCGCATCGACGGTTGTCCCAGCCGCTGACGGTTATTAATGCCGATGGAACGGTGTAAAAAAACGCTTAATATACAGAATTTATATCATCATTCGGCATCTGGCTCGGAGAAATTACTCGGTATTAGGGAAAAGTAGTTTAGTTCTGCATTAGCGTGTACGCCCAGCGGAACCAACTCTTGAACAACCAGCTCATTGCGCAGGCTAGTGCAGATCCCCTGTCATCATTTCCACAAATATGTCCAAGCCCCACCATCCCGTATATCTACTCAACATCAAACTCTCTATAAAGAACTTATGTGCAAGCCACACCAAAGATCCAGCTAGCTAGCTGCTCATCGCAGGGCTACGCTTTCACATAGTTGACTCCATCGTTCTAGAAACATATATGCTTAACAGATTAGCCCCCCCAAAAGATTTTGCATTCATCTTTGCGGCCTTAGGAAGCACGTCACTTGGTTTGTAGGCTTCTCATTATACCTATCAGTAGAGCGTGAAGTGCTGTTTTGTTGAAACGCCGGTGCTTCTCAGTTGCTCAGCTGTGTAGATCTGTCCTCAGGATGGATCCGCCACCAGGATGAATCTTTGGTTCATTGCTGTTGGTGTTCTGACCGGTCCAATATGCTCGTGAACAGAGTATGGCAATTAAAGTACGGCTACACTACTGTACGGATACACTACGGAGCCTCACTTGAACCTGTCGCCTATTTGATAAGACTCGATTAGGCTTGCGCTACCCCAGCTCACTGTAAAAATTTGGATTGCAGACAAGAAACACCTTTGATTTGTCTGTATCCATTAACAGTGAGACAGCTTTCATGAATACGGACAAACCAAAGCTGCTTCCTGTCTCGGTATGGCAAACTGATCTCAAGTTCACCTCAGCGTGAAGCCACTAGAATCCAGCACTTTATACAGTTGGCGTTGTGGAAACTTGAAAGATAGACCAGTTATATTTTGGGTTGCCACTCCTGTGTCTCATATCGGCTTTATGCAACTCAGCAATTCCCAAACCGGTGGAGACTTTGATAGTGTTTGCCCAACTTTTCCAAACTCCTTGGAAATCTCGTGCCTCATATTTATGTAGCATGTTGCATACCCACGCCAAGTAGCAGCAGCCGCCTTTGTGCAATGCTATTCCTGTATGATGAGGCGCTGAACACTTCGTTCGTCCCTATTATGACAGATGCTCCCAACTATCCCGTCAGCCAAATTTCTCTTCATTCAGCGTTCGGCTCACGGCGCGGAGCCCAATAGACCGATTAGGTCCCCTGCCACACCAATTCCACAACTAAATTCGTCGACATCATCCCAGGAAAGTAGTGAGTCACAGCCGAGGCAAAATACTTGAGATAGTGTTCCTAACGAGCAGTTTTAAACCCAGCCTTCACGGGTCCTGATTCCTGCAGCGCGGAGGCCTGGGGTTGATAATCCTGCGGCGACGAGGCACCCTATCACGGGTTCCCGCACCTCGTGTTGCATCTCCTGAAGGTGGGCAACTCCAGAAGAAACCAGCTTTGGCGCGTGCGCCAATGCTGTACGCATACACTCCTCGGATGCAAATGTAACAGTGGCTGTGGTGTGTACCCCGCTCTGTAAAAGTACCTGCCTTATCGCCCCAGTTTCGAAGATTCCTGGGCTCAGTGTCCCAAGCTCCTGGAACTAGGTAAGTTGGGGCGGCCTGCCGTGAGTTGCGAGGCGCCTTGCTGCTGCTCGTGCGGCAAGCCAGCCACATAAGCAAGCAAAAGCAGGTATTCCCTGCTGCATGCACGAGCCCAGTAGAGAGCTTCTGGATATGCCTGCTTGCGTGCACCGTGCCTACAGGAATGCTGATTGCTTACTAAGACAAAGTATGTGTTCATACGCCAACTGGCGACAGGCTAACCTCCAGTGCCCACGCCCAAGTGGCTGCCTGCGCTATCTTTGACTACTAGGGGCGGAAAGGGGTTAATGCGGCGACTTCAGACGGAGTATGCTAATATGAATGCAAACAGAAGCCTTCAAAAGCTATCTGCTGGGTTCATGCACACAGTCACGAATGCTTTCTGGAAAGCATGCGTGTAGGGCTATCTTGCACCTTTCGTTGCAGTAAGGTGCGTAGCGACCCATGGCAGGCCCCGTCCTCTTCCGCAGCTACAGGAGCTTGAAGATCTGCTCTCAGGATGTCTGTTGACCGGGAAGAGAGGCCGCTTAGTTTCAAGTGGCACTCACCCCGCGCCAGTACTGTGGCTCCATCGCTTCTCACAATAGGCATAGGGCAAGATCCAAGACCCTGTATTGCGTCAAACCTATACAAAACTGTTTAACACATACTCGGCCCTCAGCAGTCAACTTGTGCACAAGGTGACAAGCATATATTATCAACGTGAGACAACGGTTGGTGGAGGGCTAAGAGAACCCCCCAAATGACGACACTCAGCAGGTTACGTTCGAAGCCAAGCTTGCTGAGGCTGCCGATAATGTAACTGCCCCTTCGTTCGGATGGGGAATCCTTATATTGGTCCGTAGCGTCGAAAGGAAGTGGTTTGTTAGGAGTAACGGCAGCAATGCTCAGCAGTCGCGTTTTCGAATCGAGCCCACTGTAGGCGCCAATTGCGCAAATTCAACCCTCTCTAATTTCCCAAATCCGTTAGGAAATTCGATAATTACTGCTAATAAATTCAAGTAATGAACAGGTGCGGGCATATTTGCCTGTATATCTGACCATAATACGCAGCAGAGTGAACTCCAGCCACCAGCCAGGGCTACACGCAGCCCCTCTGCGCTGCCGCCAGCGGCTGCACAGGCGTCCCCACGTTTCGTGAGCTGTTGCACTGATAACCTTGCGGCTTGTCTATCATCCATGTTCTTTACGCTCTAATTAGGGAGAAGTGTGGCAAAGAGGATTTGCCTTTCGTGTTCAGCTTTCGGTTCTAGCCGCCCCCTCTCCTTCACGCGCTTTCGAAAATGGTATGCGGCGCATACGTAGCGTCCATTGTAACACGCGGCATCGGGTTGCTTGTGGCGCCCTTTTCTGATCGTCTTTTCCGGAATGGATTAAATTGTTGCATTGTGTGCCAATCAACGTGTCTTTGGGGGAGTTCCTGATGCATGAATATGCCGCTGTCGTCATTCAGTAACTTGTGGGGGGCGTCTTTTCGCCGGTGCATTCATTGTTAGTGGAACGCTGCAGCTTCTTTTGTGGGTAAAAAGGCCAAGTGAGGGCCCCTCTACGACAATGTCACGCGGCACGATAGGGCAAAGCGGTTGAGTTTGCCCCAGGCATGTGGGGCCTCGGCAGCCGGCGAACGGTGGCTGGGGGTATCTCAATGGGGAGCGG
>CAJFCX010000312.1:0-23175 GCA_904066255.1 Eimeria sp. OTU-X
GTCTGTCTGTCTGTCTGTCTGTCTGTTTGTCTGTCTGTATGTCTGTCTGTCTGTCTGTCTGTCTGTCAGGGTGCGTACTACGGCTTCAAACAACCAGCAATCTCTATCCCCGTCCGCATCAACAAAATTCCACGACAAGTGCCGCAGCAACCGTGGTTTATGCATCCTGCGTTGTGTTCATTGGTTGGGGGAGCGTTGCCCTTCGGGTGAGCTGAGGTGCATAATGCCACCCGGTCTGAAGCCAATGGGCACTTCGAGTTAACTGCTTGTACAGCAGTAGCCAGATAGAAAAGTGTCGTCTCATCTGTTGCTGCTTCAGGGCGATGCTCACCGAGCTATTCTTTCTCTTCTCCTGCATTTGGCAGCATCGCTTCTACTACCTCTTCGGTAGGGGGCTTGAACTTCGTACACCATTGCGCATACGAACACACCGAGGAACGACACCCCCCTGCATTTGTGCACGCTTTGCCGCACACCTTTATTTTTTTGGAGAATACGGACTTCATACTAAACAACAGTATATACTCCAACTCACATATGGCCCATGCCCATGTATACAGAAGAGATCACTCACTATATATGCGCAGGCGGCATAAGATATACTCTGCATGCATGCATGGCTGTTTGCCTGCTGCTGTTTACTCTGTTGCGTCTTGTTTTCAGGTTTTTTGTTTTTGGTGTTAATAATCTTGTGTGTTACATGTGCGGAGATTTCGATAACTTTCGTTTATTTCCAGCTCGTTTGGTGAGTGTCGTGATACGTCTTTGTTTGGTGTAGACTTGCTAGTTGGTTTGTTTCCTTAATATCGTTTATTTGCAAGTGTGTACCGTATGGTAGGCGTGGCTTTTGCTTGCTATTTCGTGCTGTCCTATGCTGTCCTACTGCAGCGAAGATTACAACTGGTGGTGGCGTTCCTTCTTCTGTAGCGCCACCAGCGGGGTGTATGTGATGCTGTACGCGGTGTATTATTACAACTCGCGTCTCAGTCTGTCGCACACAACAGGGGCGCTGGTTTACTTCGGGTACTCCTTCATCATGGCCTATGGATGCTTCATCCTCACCGGTCTGCCTATCTACACAGAATGCCAAACCATAGATACGCTCCGACCTCTGAGCCATTAATTTTAGACTCTCTGAGCCATTAATCCTAGACTCCTTTATTTGTAGCCGAAACATTTAGCCCTAATCACTAGTATGTGTTCTTACGTGAAAGCCAAAGAGCCGAACCCTACCTACACCCCGACCTGGGAACCCGTAATCATCGGCACAGTTCTAACTCGAAGCCCAACAGCTTAGTTCGACGAGTGTACGGTGAGCATCCTTAAGATCTGAACCTGTCCGCGAGTATGCTGTATTTGGCTGCAGGCGCTGTAGGCTTCATGGCCTCTTTCTTCTTCTTGCGGAAGATATACTCATCAATCAAGGTTGATTGATCAGCAGCCCAGAACATCATTAACTACTTCAGCTTTACAGCAATATTAGTAATAACAGCACTACCAACAACCGCAGCAACAAGAGCAATAATGCTCAAAAGCAAAACAAATGCGTATCACGGGTCCCCCTGCAGCATGATTTGCTGCCTGCAAGGGCAGCGTGCTCAACCTCTGGAGGCAATTGCTTACAACAACGAATCCAAAATGGAACAGCAGAAGATGCAACAACCAACTATAAAACACAGTCTAGCCGCCAACTTCGTCTTCCTCATGGGCTAAATGCAGGCGTATCGACGTTCTTCTCTCTTTGGTCATTTGAGGGGCGGATATATATATGCCCATAGTGCATGCCCAGAGCCGTATGCACGGTGATTATGTTCACCTGCACCCGACAGCTCAACGGCTTGAAGGTGAATGGACGGTCGCCTTTGTCCGTCAGATATCTTCTTCCAGGACGCCTGTCTCATCCCATCCCGTGGGCCTGAGAGTGACGCGGATGGGCTGCGCATCCGGCTGTATGCGAGGTTGGGGCTAGCTAGCTATGTACAGCTGCAGCGTACAATTCGAGCAGTCGGTCGATTTGGTCTTCAGGAACTGCCAGTCTGCTGCGTGTGAACTGGCCTGACCGACACGAGATTGAGAAGGTGCAAAACAAAGGAAGGAGCCGATGTCCCCAGCAGCAAAACCCTCACGAATTATAAATATGTTGTCCGTCCATCTTTCAAAAGCGGCCCTAGCAAATCCAATTTCTTCTTGCAGCAGCTGCAGCCTCTTAGGGTCGCAGGAGGAAACAGCGCGAACTTCTTCCTGAAGCAAGCGGAGGCGCAGTTCGAGAGTGTTTACCTTCGCCGCGCGCTCCTCTGTCTCCTGTTCCTGTTTGTGAATGGGCGTTTCCGATGCACTACACCACAGCAGCTTGGTGTTAGGTTGTCCTACGGGGACTTCAGGAATCGCAATGGCCCTCAATGAGGCCCGCGCTGCCAACAGCTTCACCTTCTGAGCCCTGAAATTTCATTAGTGCTGAAAGGCAGGGATGAAGACGGGTTAAGTGGGCTGACCGCAGAGCTGTTAGTTCCGCGTCTTGTTGTGCGTACTTCTGGCTCTTGAGGGCCCTGTTGTAATTCATAATATTTTTTAAACAAACACTTAAGGGTCAGACAGTAACAGTACCAAAAGACGGAGGAGGCGGCGACTTTGTCGGTCTGCACCAGATTTTCATCGAGCAGCATCTTGACCGCATCTTTGGTGCATTTTAATTTAATTCAGCACAAAAGAGGAAAAGGAAAAAGCTAACCCTTGGACTGCATGCTTCTGTAACCCGCTTTTTCTGCGAGTTTCTCGATTTCCTTCGAACCGAAAAACGAATCGGAATCCAGAATCAATTTGTGGAACGCACGCAACTTCTCTTCCGAACTCTGCTTTGCCGGTTTCACCATTTTCGTGAGTGCGTTCCAAGTGATATAGTTACAATGGCAAAAATGATAAAAAGGCGGGACGACCCAAAAGTTCCATTGACAAGCAACATCCGCCACAGGTGCCACACCAGGTTCCGATAGGGTGTACATTCACCTGTCATGTGGTGCTGCAGCAGAGACGAAGGTGTACCAGAAACTATCCGGTGACTTGAAGCTGAGTTAGATGGCATTCTATACCTTGGTCACCACTGCTAGTGGCAAGTGGGAGGGGAGAGAAGCTTCGAGGAAGATGTCCACGGCAGCTCAGCCAACTGTCCTTGAGGCATCCAACATCCAAATCGGGGGGCACTTTCTATTGCATCTTCAGGAGCACTTTACACAATCATGGGTAGGAAAAAGTTGCACAAAAAAATCCATCCATACCCCGCGAAGTAGGCAGCGAATGGAACGGAGGTTCTGTAAGCACGAGCCCGTGCTGCTGGCAAAAGAACTTAGCCTGCAGTTACAGCAGAGAAGATATTACAGATACACTAAGCTCCTGCTGCTGCCGCCGTTAGGTTTAAGACCTAATAGGGAACCCGAAGATCTGCACGGCAGCCCAAATCAGAAGAGTGGCACACCTGGTGGACGTTCTCCTCATCTAAGATGCTGCAGGTGATGTACACGATCTTGCCGGTTTTCGGCTTAACATACTGCAGGGCGCTGCTGAAGATATGGCGTTGGAGAGCAATGAAATCCATGAGCTGCATGAACGCAGACAAACTGGTCGTGCGAAACACCTGTACTTTTAACAATACAAGAAATGTTTACGTGCGCGTGCACAGTGCACTGCCTACATTCTCACCTTCTCGTCTTTGTATTTCCACTTCATCTCAGGACTCCGTCGCAACGCTCCAGTCCCGCTACAGGGCACGTCGCACACGACCTGAACGAAAACACCTGCAAACTCCACCAGCTGCAGGAATTAAGCAACCGCTGACGGAGCGCCTGTCTGGTTGAACTCAATGGGTTGTAGTTTGTTTGCGGAATGCTATAATAATACAAAATTGGGGATAAGCATGAGCAACTGTCGCCTAAGTTCCGCAGGAAAATTCAGCTCTTTGTCGGGGTCGCACCCAATCCATTCGTCCTGCAAGTTTAGACAGAGGCGGACTTGCTGGTGGCACGATGGTGTAATTTGTAATCCCTGCTCTTTTGAGTCGTTTCTTCGCCTCCTGCAGCATCCTCTCCCGAACATCATGCAAATATATCTTCCCCTTATTCTGCATTTGAGGGCCAAACGCCAGCGTCTTCCCACCACTACCCGCGCAGTAATCAAATACCTTCTCGCCAGGCTTCACCTGAAGGCAAGTGCAGTGCGTGACGCACACAGCTCGTCGCCATTTCCATACAAGGGCGCTGGTAGTCCCTGTCCAAAAGCTTACGCCTGTTGGCGTCAGTGTCACGGGATGCATATCATGTATTAGCAATATAATAATTTTGCAAATATCTGGGAAAGCCCAGGCAGCTGAGGTTCTCAGGGCGAACGTGAAGGGCGGAGGCGCCAACGCCTTCACTGCTTGACTCCACTCGATAGCTTCGACTTTGAAGTGCAAGTTTTCAGCGAATTTCTACACTTAAGCAGATACGGAGCATCAACTGTGCTTTCTCCCGTGCTACAGAGTCTCTTTGTTTCAAAAACGGACCGCCACTTTGAGAGCAACCAGTTGGCTGGCCTCATCTTGAATTTCAAAATACCCGCGGTGAAATTCTGGCAAGTCGCCAAGGCGCTGGCGGTGTGGGAGGACCAAAGCTAAAGGGGAATTAGGGCTCTTTTCAACAGCAACACCTGTGAGCACCATAAGGCCAGCAGCAGGAGCAGCAACAGTAGCAAGCCAACAACAAACAGAACAGTTCAGTTCTACCTATGCAACAAGGAAATATCAAAAGGGATTGAAAAAATTTGGCATATGCTTGCCTTTGTTCAACAAATAGTGGTACAGCCGGTCGCGAGTAATGGTCAGGGTGTTTGTGCGGAGATACACCGGTGCCTCCTCGTTCAAAATGTTGCAAATATGAATCGCCTTAGCAGTTCCGTGAGAAGCCTCAATACGCCGAAACAGTTCAGCTGGAAAAGATGTGCGCACGGATGCTGGGAGGCGTTCGTTCTGAGCCTGCAACTTCCACCTGGAAGTAACGGACAACGCAAGCTGAAAGGTCATTCCATTCGTTTCAGTGATCATTACTTCACGTGCAAACTCCCAACACAACACATACAAATATACGATTTACAGCGTGTGTCAACACCTCAGCCGCAGAAGCTGCTGCTCTAGCCTCATCTGTTGCACAATGCCATGCTTACATAGATATGCTACTTTAGTGCGTTTAATTATACATTTACAGCTTCTGCAGTTGATGCATAACCGAGACACACAACACACAACCACACGACGGCAGATAATTTAGGTGTTCATGAATGCTCACCTATCGGACACGAAATAGGTGCGTATCCTGCTAGGCCAGTTGGCCGGTGGGGGAGTGATGTGGTCTAGGAGGCCCTTCCATTTTACAATTTGATATATGTGCTCGGTGATAAACTTCTTGTCGTTGCTGCCAACGCTTTTGTTGCAGTTGTAATAGTGCCGCAGGAACAAATCAAGGGGAAGGTGGCCAGTGGACTGAGGCGAGTAGTACAGCTGCAGCGCCTGTTCAAGATGCCGCACGCGAAATGCGTTCATCATGCATCCCTTCTACCGTAATGTTGCATGCTTCACAACCCCTCCACACAGGGCGTCCCGAGCACGATAAGGCTCACTGCGCCGACATTCGTTCAAACTGTAAAACGAATTTAGCACTGGACATCAGTTTCCTTTGTCCATAAAATTCAGACTATGGCACCAGTGTGGAACGAAGGTCGGGTTGTTGCGCCAGCCAGTCCCACGCGTCCCAATACCTTGCATGCATACAAGACACGCTGCGTCATCGAAGTGCAGTGAAACAACTGCTAACTATTCTTCAAAAGCATAATACAGGGAGCATAATTTGCTTGGACCTTTTCCAAACTCGAATTTGCGGCCTCTACATTCTTCTCCCCCGGACGGCGCGCGCCGGTCACTGCGAGAGTCTCAACGACAGCCTGGCTCCTTGGCCGCAGTTGCACGTTGAAATTCTGCATTTTTATCTCCAGAAAACCAACGGCTTGCATTTAAATTTACAAATAGGACTCGGGCGGACCCCTTCAGACACTATGCCAGCCAGACCCAAGGATTGGCACTGAATAAACCCTCACTGGGCTGTGACTTCTGATTCGCATGTGCTGTTCTTCTTTGGCTTTTCACAGAGCTGTTTCCGGCAAAGAAGGCAGGAATTCCCTTGCTGATTGCAGTTAAGGAGCTGCAAAGAGGGGTTGAAACACGCCGCAAGTCAAAAGAATATAGATTGCTGCGAATCCTTTGCTGCTGGTGCAGCACGTGCTGCACCAGCTGCTGTAACTGCCGTTTAATCCTCCACCTTTGTAAGTGCTTCTTTTGCAGCAGCAATGTCACCTTCAGAAAGCGCTGAGGAGCCTAAAGAAACAGCAGAATGCGATCAAGGGGCAGCGGCAGCTGCAGCCCCTTGCAGCAGCATCTCCAGTGCCTCAGGGGAGCCGTGTGGGGGTCGGGACTCCTCTGTCTCACTGGATGTGAAGGGTGTGGTTGTTTCTAAGCCTGTAGTCGTAGAAGAGACAGTGCGCCTAATAAGCAGCGAAGGAAAGTCTCTGGAGGTGCCTGTTCACATTGCCGAGGAGTGTGAGCTGCTGAAACGTCTTCTTTCTGGCAGCTTCGCGGAGAGCAAAGCTCGGGTTTTCCAACTGCAGAACATTCGCCACAACGTCCTCTGCAAGGCCGTCGAATATCTCCGGCGGAGGCACCAGTGGAGGGAGGATGGGGGGGCCCCGCTGGAGTTTGAAATTGAGCCGGAAATGGCTGTCGACCTACTTGTTGCTGCTGACTACTTAGGGATGAAATAGACGTTTCAGATCCGTATGCACCCCAGTATGAATGCCGTTGTGACGCTAACTGCTAGATACGTTTTGTCCCACTCCTTGCTCAAGTTGAAGCAGTTTGCTTGCCTCTGGCCTGGAGGTTCCCTTTTATCACGCATTGTATGTACAATGGTTTTTCTTACTATAATTTAAAACGCTCCAGAGGAATGACTTTGTTTTCCTTCCCTTGACAGCCGCCCCCGCTGCGGAAAGGCAGACTGTACATGAAGGGAAGCGAACGTCTTAGGCTTTTGCAGACACCAATTTTCATTGAAAGCAAAGTGAAGCGCTAGCTAGTGTTAATCGTCTTTTGGATGGGAGCGGGCCCGCGTGTGCATCGTTGCGCGTCTGTGCGCGATATGGCCGTTGGTCTGCATACGTCGTGGACAGCTAGCGCAGAGCTGGAGTGGCCAAGTGGAACTCAACCGTTTATTTTAAACAGAGCATGATGATTGCAGCGAACATTGTTGATGCGTATGAGCTTTGCCACGTACTCTGCCAATGTGATGAAATTCAGTTGAGCACAGATTCTCGGTGGCAGTGCCATGACGAATATTTGAAAGCTGGGTTTTGAGCTACTTCCTCAAGAAGGCGTTGGAAAAGTGGTGGGACGGAGTAACAGCTTATACGACTTGCCATGCCAAAGAAACAGCCACTCTCATGTACCTTTAAATTAATGCAGCCAAATGCTGCGTCATCTAATTTGTGACATGCGTGGTCGCGTTGAGGTTCCACTTTCCATATCTACTATCTGTGAAAGACATTACCAAGGGGACGGGCTTGGCGGCATATGGGGGGAAAGCGAACCCCATTGTCCTGGACTCTAGTTCGAATTTGTGGAAAGATTTCGGTGGTGTAGCATTGGTTGGAGCTCCCGTGAAAGTGAAACACCACTGAGCTCAGTGTCAGTCTGCTCCGACAACTTGCGATGCATGGCCTGCATATGTCCTTGTGGAACCCTCTAGGTGCTGATCAATGCGGAATAGACAGAAGCGGCAGTCAGGTAGGGGGCTTGGCCAGGGCAGGACATTGTGAAACAATAACGCAGGCGTCCCTAAGGCAAGCTAAGTGAGCACGGAGATCTCATGTTGCCCAGTGGGAAAAGTTTGCTTGATTCTGATCCTCAGTAAGAATACAAACTGTGGAAAGCACGAGCTATTTATCCTCTAGGTTTAATCAACTTTCAGCTGAAGGTGTCATACAAGTTCCCACAGGGACAACTGGCCTGTGGCAGCCAAACGTTCTTAGCTACTTTGCGTGTTGATTTCTCGATGCCGGACAGGAATTGTTGCTGTATACCCACTGCAGACGACTTTTGCGCAGCCAGTCATTATCAGTGAAAGTAGATTCCGTCTACGTCACACTAAGATTCAGCCTGCGTATTACAATGCTTCTTCCTCGTCGTATTCCAACTTGCCGAGAAAACTTCCACTGTCGGAAACAGCCATTCGACTCTAACCTCCTGGCGCTACATGCCATAGCAAACGCCGTCGACGACCTCAAGAATGGGTGCCATTTACCAATCTATTCAAATGAATGTTATGCGCACCACTATAAACAAGCTTGCATTCATAGTGTCGGAAAGACGAAACTGACAACATACTGAACAGCCAGATGGCATTTTTCACTCACGTGTTGTGTACATTGACCAGTGCTTTTCGCTTCATTACAGGAGGCGCTAAGGGTTTTCGTGTAAACAATTTTCCGTAAAACAAGGGAATGCCATACACCCTAAGCACTAAGACCGAAGCTGTGGACAATAGACCTTAGAAGCCTGTAAACCTGTACACTCTTAACCGTAAGCCCTTACGGCCGTCAATCCAATACAATAAAATCCTAATTCTTATCCCTGTCAACTAAATCCTATGTCCTTAACCAAAACATAACCCTAAAGAACACCCGTCGGCTTGAGTCCTCTATCCCCCACCATAGAACCATTACGGTAACTGCTGCTGCTCCACGGCGCACAAGAGCTTTATTCAGGTGAATATCGAGCAGCTATACCATCAATGCTGCCTTGTGACCGACAGTTGGTGCAGCTTCTACCGGTTCCGTTTGCGCACTGTTCATAGTAGCGGGATTCATTGGGTCCACTGCTGTTCCTTATGCAGCTACGTTTTTATCTGTTTCAGCAAAAGGTAATGATGTGCCCCTCACCACCTTCTGCACATCGTCTAGCGCGCCGGTAACCAAGTGTCATGGACGCTCACAGCCACTAGACGTACCTCCAGACACCTAAAAGTCCAACAGAAATGACACTAATCATAAATAGCAACAATGACAAAGCAAACCAGCTCATGGCAACCGTAGTAACTGTTGCCATTAGCTGACTAGCTTTGTTACTGTTGCTATTGTAAACGAACTCGTTTACAGGTTTGCCTGTATGCGTTGAAAGATGCCTTGCAGCACATGCCGCACTCCTGTCAGTGGCACAAGAGTTTCTGCATCCACTTCTGGGGCTGCTGAGACCTGTCGCTTCCCCAGAAGTTCAAGAGCATCAAACACATTATTCTGCTGCTGCGTCTTGCTGCCACCGGTCTTTGGAATATTCGCAAGCCACGCAAAAAATGAACGCCGGCTCCCAGCTACCCCCCACCCTCTTTCCCACTTCAGCAGCCCCTCACTGGCTGCACCTGCTGCAGCAGCAGCAGCGGAGGTCGCAGTACCCGGGCATTCCTTCTCCGCTGCTGCTGAGCCTTCCGCGACGCAGCCTGCAGCGGCGGATCCCTCTGCAGCACGCCCTGCAGCTGGCAGTTGGCCTGCAGCAGCGGGCCGAGGGAACGCGGTGGCCTCTCCTTCTGCAACGCCAGCTGTTGCTGGTGTTCCCATCCATGTTCCTGTCCCTGGCTGAGGCGCGCCGCCCCTGCAGCCGTCAGCACCGTCGGTTTTGCTGCAGCTGCCCTCCTCTGCAGCAGCAGCGCGCGGCTGAGTGGAGATATGATTGCTGTATACTTCGGGGTTGTGGCGTGTGTTGCTGTTTGTTGCAGGCGTTGCCGCTTTACAGCACTTAATGACGCGGAACAGCGCAGATTCTCCCACGGTGAAGGGGCCTGTCAGCGCTGGCTGGTTGAGGGCTCTGTGCATGAAGGATGCTGCGCTGCTGATGATGAATGCAGCTGCTCCCTTTGCACGCTTGCGTACGGTGTGGAGGAGTCCCTGGCAGCGCTTGTGGAGAGGCAAGGAGGGCCGCAGAATGCGCGCCAGTCGTTGAATAGCCGCTTTGTTTTCAGGTTGGTTTGCGTACAGCTGAGCTATTCGCTTGAGGCCCTCGAGTTTACTTGTGTCTGTCTCATCAATCGGTAGGTTTCCTATCACGGGGTTGAACCGGAAGTACACAGTAGGTGGCAGCAGATCCTGAAGCAGCCCATGAACCGCCTCCGTGTTAGTGGCAGCCCCTACCAGCTGGCTGAACACTCCGTCCCACCCCATTTTCTCGGTGCATCTTTCAACAGCGCACTGCCCCGTGCCTACGCTGACAAAAACCTCAATGGGCACCTGCGGATAAAGCGCACGCGCCTCTGAAACAGCCACAGCTGCGGGGTTATTCGCCAGCAGGGCGCCGTCGATTACCGTCTCGCCCCCCACAATCTTGCCGCTAAAGAAACCGGGCGCTGCTGTCGTTGCCCTCAACGCATCACGCACGAACACGCAACAAGAGCCTTCATATCGACCAACCCCCCAGGCTGCTGGGGCGGAGGCCTCTTGGTTATGGCCCCCCATAGCTGCTGCAGGAACGGGCTGCAGCAGCTGCAGCAGCTGTTGTTGTAGCGAATGCCAGAAGGGACTCCCAAGCCCTGCGCTGCTCGTTCCTTGCTCCACCTGAGAGGGTCCCCTTAGTGATGTTGCTGCTGGTGCTGCTGTGGGGTAGTTGTAGTTCCTCCAGATGATGAGTCGTGCAGGATTAGTGGAGACGTTCGTAGAGAGGCAGAAGACTTTAGGGATCGTAGTATCTGCAGCAAAGTCGATCATCCTGGCCTGTCCGAAGGCCCTCAAGAGGATTGATTCCCACAAAGTCTCATCATAGTACGCCTGGCGCATCACGAGGCGGGCGCCAGCCACGGCTGGTGCATCCTTAACAAATATCTCCTTAATGAGTGCATCATAAAGCGCCTCCAACTCGCTGGCTGTAGCACGTTCGAGGCCCAGCAGAACCGCGAGCACTCCGCCTGTTGATGTGCCGCAAATAATATCAAACGCCGAGCTCAGATCGCCCCCAACAGCTGCCGCTATCTCCTTTAGCAGCGCCACCGTCAACACCCCCCTCGTCCCCCCGCCATCCAAAGCCAATATGCGCAGGCCCCGCTGCCCTGGCCTCCGTGGCCTCCACTGCCCGGGGCCCCACACTCCAGCAGACACGACAGTCGCAAGCCGCAGGGGCCCTGCGAGGCTTAAAGAAACTTTCTTCTGACGATCCGCAGGGGGCAATGGCCTCAACGCGCCGCAATGCAGTTCGCATGAGGAGGAAGGTGACCCCAATAGTGGCCCCTCCCCCTCTTTGAAATCAGCAGCCGGCCCCCCTAAACCAGCTTGCGCACCACCTGGTACTGCGGGAGCCGCACGGGACAGCTGAGAAGAGCAGCAGGAAACCACCTGCTGTAACGCGTCCCTAACCAACACACATCGCTGCAACAGCGGTACCATAAGCCTTTCTTGTCTCGTAAACAACTCATAGAGGAAACGCAAAACAGCCAACTGCACCTCCTCGAGCTCTAGCCGCTCCCGTTCGTCGCTGCCCTCTCGAGCCCCAACACGCCAAAAAGAAACCCGACCACTACATGTGCCGCCGCTACCGTTGCTCTTGTAAGGAGCCCTCACTGCAGCCGCCAGACCCTCGTCCAGACTCCGTTCGCCGCGCCTCAATCCAAACCCGCTGTTTCTGCTGGTGCAACTAGTACGCAGTTCTTGAGCCACGGTATGCAGCACCTCTGGGTTTTCCTGGCGTACAAGGAGTGTCAAAGCCTTGAGAGCCCCCAGCTGGCTGCTGTATTGCCCACCTGCTGCGGCAGTGAGCAGCAGTCTACTGCCGTGCTGCCGCACTCCGGCATGGCAGATGGGGGGCCCAGTAAGCAGAGCGAGGGGTTTGAATCGAATGACCTTCCTTTCGCTGATCACAGAACCTGCCAATGGGTGTTCGATGCGACTGTTGCTTCTGCTCCTTCTGTTCCCGTCGTCCGTGTCGTGCCCCACCATGTCTCCTTCAGCATGATGGCGATACTGGCCCCTGCCGTATGCATGCCTGCTATTGCGGGTCCTGTCCTCCTCAGTAATGGCGATACCCAAAACGCCCCAGGTCCCCGACTGGGGGTCTCCCCCGCTTTCCTGCGTTCCCAGCCGCAAATCCTCTAGCAACCGCAGCAACTCACCTTCAGTTTCACTCTCCGGTAGAGGCCGGCGCTGCTTGGCAGGAGCCTGTGCATGTAAGGTTCCCTGCTGCTGTTCCCGTTGCTGCTCTTGCTCTTGCTGCTGTTGTCGCTGCTGTTGCTGCTGCCGAAGATGCTGTTCAACCTTTTCTTTCATAGCCGCGGCAACCGCCTCCCCTGCAGCAGCAGCAATGGTTGCCCAGAGGCCCCCACTGCCGGCTCCGTCTAGCCAGAGAGGCATCCACAGTACTTTGTGCTTTAATTGCTGCTCTGGTTGCAACACGCTGCTGTGCCCGCCAACGCCCCCTATCTTCCGCCGCGCTGCGGTGTACATACATCCCACCCACGCAGCAAATAGTCTCCCTAAGCCAAGCAAACCACCTCGACCTTCGCCTCGTTCCCCCTCCAATTCAGCTGCGCCAAGCAACCCGCCTCCCCGGCCTTTCTCTCTCGCGGCATTCTCTATAGGAGCTCCAGAGGATCCTTCCGCTTCATCTACAGGAGCAGCAGTAGTAGCCGCAGCGGAGACGATTGCCACTGCACAGGGCGGCTGCCGCTGCCACTGCTGTTGCTGCCGCTGCATTCTGTGGGGATTGGGGAGAGCTGTGGCGACGGACGTATTGACAGAAGTTCGGGTTTGGGCAGCGCCTTCTCCGTCTCGCTGTTTTCCGAACGAGAAAAGGAATGAGACACGGGCCCTCAGCATACTCAAAGGAGAACCTACAGCATGGGAGCCCCCTGGGGCCTCCTGCAGCGCAAGGGGGGCGCCTATACCGCCCTCAGCTCGCCTGGCCTCGAGCCGCTCCACGAGAGAACGCGCCACTCCCTCCGCTGCAGCTCGAAGTAGTAGCAAATCCCCCGTCGCCCTTTCATCCGCTCGGCATTCTGTTGTCGTCGATGCTGCCCCTGTTGCTGCTTCACCTGCTGCTGCTGGCCTTTCAGCATCACCATCAGACGGCGCTAAAGGATTAGATATTGCTGCTAAAGCTGCCTCCGTCGCGCGTGCTGATGCTTCTGCTGTTGCTTTCGCTTTTGTTTCCGAGTGTGCTGCCGCACCTGCTGTTCCATCTGTCGCTGCTGTTGTTGCTGCTGCGTGTGAGACTGTCCCAGTCCGATCGGCTACGTGTTCGTCCGTTGATGTGTGTACGAGCTGGCCTGCGGAGGAGGAAGCCTTTGAATCCCCACAGCGTTCTTCACTGCTTTCATCACGAGACCTGCACGGTGGTGCAACAGGACTCCCCGATTGTTGCGGGCTGCTTGATGCATTAGGTGGCCCTGCCTGTTGCAGGAGACCACCCGCTTCAGGGCCCTCCATAATCTGGTGCTTTTCTTGCAGCTCCTCGCCACAATGCTTGTCCCTTTCAGAGGGCAGCACCGGTCGACTGCCTACCTGCGCGGCTTCATACGATGCGGGGAGGGGACCAGCGGAACCCGAACCACCTCTCTGTCCTGCTGCCCTTGTTATCTTACCTTCTGCTGTTGCTGCTTCAGCTGGCCCTGACGGCCACTGCTCTCCCCCTGCGGCGATTCTCCTAAGAGATGTCAGTAAGCCCACGTGGTGCGCGATCTGCTGCTCCACGTTGGGGCCCCAGGTGGCCAATTGCTGGAGCAACTGCAGCGCGTTGAGCTGCAGCTGCTGCAGCTGCTGCAGAGCCGCCTGCTTGTCCTGCGTCGCTGACGAAGGGACACCCCGCTGCAGCCAACGGGGCCAGAAAGGCCTTGGGGTTGGCTTGCTGAGGATACGGCTGAGGGCGGGGAGGAGGCCCCCATTTAACAGGTGCTCTACTGCAAAGTCCCCACTGCTGTATCTGCTGCTGGTGGTTGTTGCTGTGGCAACGTTAGAGGCAGGATCACCGGGAGTGCTTCCCGGTAGCGGGATGCAGGCTGTTGGCTGCGCGGCCTTCTGCGCCTTCTGTGCTACAAGAAAGGCGGCCAAGGCATTGCTGGCTACTGTCTGCTGCTGCAGAGGCCCCTTTAAGGCAAGCAGCAGCTGCTGCAGCACTGCGACGCATGCAAAACCCACAAACAAGGTATACTGGATGGCAATAGTGCCAAACCATCCTGAAGTGCTGCAACACGCAACGTTTTCTATCTGTAGATCCCTATGGGGAAAACGCTCTCAATCATCTAACTGTCTTGGGCTCTAAACGAAACAAATCGCATGCACTCTGGTCGCTATGAGGCAAACACCAAAGGTTATCTTGCCCTGTGAAGCAGATGAGCCTAATGCAACAAAAATAACATAACCAATAAGGAGCCTTGCCTTACCCGATACCTCCAAAGCCACCAAGTCTCGGCCTCCCGCTGGAGGCCCAGCCAACCGTCCTTCCTTCGTTGCAGCAGGCGGCCCTCTGCCACAAACCGGCGTGTACTGCCGCTGCTGGTTCATGCGCGCCTCCTCACTGCTGTTGCCGAGGGCTGGCGGGCGGGCCAGTGTTTCTGCTGCAGCTTCTTTGGGCAAGGAGCCTCTTGTTGGGCTATCTGTTGCTTCATCTCCCCGTTCTTCAGGGTTTGCCTCTCTGGGGGGCCTCAAAGGACCGCCCTCCGCATCGGCACAAGGCCCAGACAAACAAGTCCCCGATGCATTCAGGCACTCGCGCTGTGCTTGGTCCGCTGATGTTGCCTCTACTGCTATTACTGCTGCTGCTACTGCTGGAGACAGAGGAGCAGCCGTAGCGTCAGCACTACCAGTGGCACCGTCGGCTAGCGCCTCACCTGCAGAATCGTCGGCATTGTTAAGTGCCGTTGTCTGTTGCTGTTTATGTGGGGGATACATCCGTTTTTCCTCATAGTCGGTATGTCTTACTTGTGGTGAATCCTGCGTCTTGTGGTAAGTACGAGGACTCAGGCCGTTCCCTTCGTCGCCAACCCTCCCCACCCCACTCACAGCTGCCCCCTCTGCTGTTCCGCAGCGACAGGAGTCTTTAATGCGTCCCAATGGCATTTGCGGGGTTTCACTTCCTACAATTTCTGGTGAATGGACGGCCACTTCCTGTAGTGAAGTGGGAGAACCTCGTTCGACAGCTCCAGTTGCAGGACCCCCGATAACTGGCCCCGACGGCGAGTTGGTAGGCTCTCCTTTGCAGTATGCAAGATCCGCGAAAATATTTCTGAATTTCTTTTGCCTCATCGACTGTACACAGGTCCAGAGAGTTCGCCGTAGACGCGTAGTAAAGCCGGCATATTCAACTTCTGTCTCGCCGGTTGCCGCCCCAGCTGGTTCATCTTCTGACTCTCCCCCCATCTGCAGATGCTGACTTTGCAAGCCGCAGTATCTAGTACTCCAGGCATTCTCTGTGGGAAGTGGAGAGACATGGGAAGCTGGTAAGCTCCAAGGGCAAGACAGCGGCTGCTGCTGATGGCTACTGCCCCCGTCGTGCAAGGGCCTGAGAGCATGGGGATTCGATGCATGCAACTGTAAAGATCCAAACACACTCCCTAATGTTGCAAATACACCACGCCTAGTTGACCCTGCTTTCCATGCTTTCAACAGCTGACTAATGCTTCTCCCGTTGGGAAACGATGCCAAGTGTCCCACAGCTGCGAGGCGGATGCGAGTTGCTGAAACCGTTGTCTTTCGGATTTTCTCTGTGTAAGACAATGCGCTGCAAGGCCGCTGCAGGTCGCTCTCAGATTTGCTCTGCAAGTGAAGAAACCACTGGGGGATAACGGACGAAGTGTGTGGTGCAGCCACTGCAGGGTGGGCCGCAGTTGGGGTGCGAAATGACCGACTCGAGGTGACGCATAGTGACAGAAGGGCAACAGACAACCAAAGAAAGACGTGCCAGAAGAAATTATACGACTTCCGCCAGACTTTAAGGATGGATCGTGACGAAAGGTGCGGCAACTTCGAAGGCTCCCGAGCATGGGAAGCGAAGAAAAAGAAGACGAACATGAACGAGTAATTCGCCAAACATTCCTGCATGAACAAAATAAATTTGGGCGGGGTCAACAAATGATGCGTCCAGCTGTTTCAAGGCAGAAGGGTGCCCAAAAGGACGCGAGAACACCCATAGGATTCGGCTTTGTGGAAAAGGCAGGGAATGCAATGGAACCGTCCGTACTTTCGTGCGCGTGTATTGTTCTAAAGTCTCAATTCCTATAAAAGGAGTATTCGTTTCCAAGCTAAATTGATTTTTAAAGATAAAACACTGCGGATATGGACCTTTTCAGTGCTGTGCCTTGCATGCGTTCATCAAGGCCGTCTGTAGTGCACAGGCACTACAATGGAGCTCAGGCGTGGTCGCCAGAGCCCTAATATCATGAATAGGAATGAATATTATGCATTATATCGGGGATTAGAACACTTTTAGATAGAAAAGCAGCATAGTTGGATCAGAGTGCTCCCCAGTCGGCACCCAGCTGGGGGCTGGTTGCGAGGCTGTCGCTGAGCCCTTGGCTCCGACCCTCTTTGAGGGTCGGGCATCAGTTCTATTATTCTGGGTTTTCTAACCGAATAATAATGGGAACTCGATCTTAATTTGGGTTGTTAATTGTATTCATAAGAGTTCATGTACACTTATTCGGCATAGACTGGAAACACACGTAGTGACAGCGACGGCCAGCCGATGCACTACACCGTCCCATTGCCGAGTCGGCGGTGACAAACTGGTGACGAGGGGTAAGACGCAAACCACCAGATGATCAGCAAAGGCTCTTGCGTCTATGTAAGTGATTCCTAACTTCACAAGCTCAGGTAGTCCATGGACTGGGACGCTCTGCAGCCGACAGTGCAACATCTAGTCTGTTGCCCTGGTCAGCGGCGAGACGAGAGTGGGAACGAATGGGAAGTAAGTCTTTAACACGCCTAATGACATGTTTACTCTCCAAAATATAGCATGTAATAACTAAACGTTTTCGAATAACTCGTGCGGCTGCAATCTTCTGCTGCTGCTCACAGAACAGTTCTGTCTGCGGCTGTTTCCAACAGAACAGTTGTGTGAACAGACACCTCAGACTCTATCTGTTCATGACGGTAGTTGCATTTCATTTACGGTTTACAGTTTTTGCTATTTAGGAGTATAGGGCATGTTTCAACTCAAAGGACTGCCGGAGACGCACAATTCATATGCTACGTATGAGCACCGCACACATATCTCGCCTGACTCAATTACTCTTCTCCGCTGAGTTTTTCATCCTCAGATTCTTCGGCCTCTGTTTGAGCCATTGCATTTGCACGCTTTTCCAAATCTTCCGCAACAGCAGCTTCCTCTCGGATTTGCAGTTTATTGAGTTCTTCTTGTGCATGCTTTATTTTTTCTTGCGCCTTGTCAAGCGCCTTCTCTTCTTGCTTGCATTCTGCATCTGCCAGTCCATTAGGATGGCTGAGGAGCACGCATGAATATGCATATAGGTAAATATGACGCACCCGTGTCTTTCCCCTCCATTTCCTCTCCTTCCACATTCACAGAATCCTCTCCCTCATTTGGGGGCTTTTGGGGGGCGCCGCTTTGGTCTTTCGCAGGTTCATCATCATTAAATGTAGCACTGTCTAACACTGCTATGTTCAGAACAGTTTACTCCGCGTTTCATTTCTGTTTGCCTCACCTGCATTTCCTTCTGGCCCATTTTCGCTGGCAGTGCTATCTTCTGCCTCTCAAATTCAATGAATAATGTACCAGCGGTTTCAAAATTACAGCTTCAAACCTTCATCTTCTTCCTGGTCCTCTAAGTATGAATGCGCCTTGACAGAGGCGAGGACGGAGGGTTCTGCAGGTGCTTATTTCCTTGTTTCTGTTACAGCTACATGCCAGTCAAACATAGCCGTACGAGCGATCGTGCCAATAAAAACAAACTTTGAGGGGGATCTCCGGCGTTCAGATGCTGAGTGACCGGCATTCCCAGCAACGGCGAATAATCCGTGGGGGGGTGAGGATGGCCGAAAAACAAGGCAAGTACATAGGAGACAGAGAACGACTGGCCACAACAACATCGGGGGCTCCTTGTAAATAAGAGTGCAGCGTAAAAAGCATAGACAAGGCTCTGCCTGCATCAGGGCAGCCCGCTGCATGTAATTGGATACCATTCTTCATGTGTACGTACACCTCCAGCAGTGCAACTGTGGAACGCAGAAAATGTAGCTAGAGTTTAGGCCCAGGCCGTCCATTCACATCGAGTCCTTAGACTTAATTTATTCCCTTCTCCACCCTACTGCCACCAAATTCAGAGGCGAAGGACCCTCTACGAAGGAAAAATGCCTCGCAATACGCCAATGTGAAATTGAGGGGGGATAACACGATGTTGGCTGAAATGCTGCATATGCGTTTGCCGGCAGGTCACTGGGAAATTGCCGTAATCATGACTAAGTGTTAACTACCTAGGATGCTTATATTTGTATCTTGTAAAGTGGTGAAAAGGAGAAGATGCGTTTCTTTTGGAAGCCTACTCATTTTCTATACCTTTTGCAGAGGCCTCTGCTTGTTGTGGCGGCTCGGGCCCGTGGGCCCCCCGGGCCCCGCGCCTCGGT
The DNA here is from genome assembly GCA_904066255.1 of Eimeria sp. OTU-X. NCBI lineage: Eukaryota > Apicomplexa > Conoidasida > Eucoccidiorida > Eimeriidae > Eimeria > Eimeria sp. OTU-X. Next base: position 18,679 of record CAJFCX010000312.1, read on the forward strand.
ACAGGGAGGCGCTGCTCTTCCATGCATAACATGAAATATAAATTCATTTGAACATTTAAGTGTGTAGTCAGTGACACACAGACCTGGTGCATGAGTTAAAACACAAAGGCTTTTTTAGGAGTCGCATGTTGCAATGCCATTCTACGAATTTCTCACCCCTGTTGAGGTCCCTCCGTTGGCTTTTACACTCCGCTCAGCCTCCAAGCTTTCGGAGCCTGTAGATTGAATTAGACTATAATGGTGTGTATAGCTGAGCAAGTGCAGCAACACGAAACAGCAGCAATATTGACGGCGAGAGGTCTACAACAAAGGAACATCGAGGTTGGCTCAATATTGAAACCAGAAGGTGGACTTTGTTATGCCGCCTCTCCCTGTCTTCTTCACTGAAGATTTCTTTTCTCTCTTAATTTACAGCCGAGCTGCCTCGTCGGTCTCCAGCTACGGTGTCTAAACCCCCTAGTGAACCGTAGGGCAGCCCATCTCCGCCTCGCAAAGGATCCCAGCCCATTTAATCGTTTCCTCCCATTTCTTTCACCACAGCTTTTACTGAAAGCTCAGGATGTCTCTTATGTGTTGGAGTCACCAATAATGCCGACAGAAGACAGCCGCCCCCGAATATGGTGAGCACGAATCAATATGCAAGCGTGAAGAACTATCACATAAGCGAGCACGACCATTTTGAATAGGCAAATACAACATCAATTGCGCAAAATTAAATGAATATGCAAACCAATTAAAGAGAAGGATGTTATATAGCGCCTAATGCAAACGGCAGGCATGCATAGAACAACTGTTTGCATAGGCACCGCAAATGCAGCAAGTTGAGGCACAAGGCAGAACATGACTTAATCATTGGGATCGCCTCCTACTTTTGCATAGTTTGGAGTATACTTACAGCTTTCAGGACAACGCTGGTTTACAGGGGGAGGAACTGCAGCTAATCTAGGCACTTCGATGCCGCTGCGAGGCAACTTGTTCGTGCCTGTCTCACCTACAATTTTATTATTTTTGCTGCTTTTCGTTGTGAATTTGTGCGCTTGAAACGGCTTTCTGCGGGTGGTGCACGCAGCATCGTTGGTGGGGGGCTCAGCGGTTTGGCAGCGGCTTACTTCCTACAGCAGCAGCCGACGTTACAGCACGCGCACATACGGCTGATAGAAGCGGAGCAGGAGCTGGGGGGTATGTATACTCGGACGGACGTAGCGCATGCAGGTGTGCTGGTGAAGCTGCTAGACCAGCTGCAGGAGCAGCACCAACAACACCAAGCAAAAGCAGTCACTGATGCAGCTGCTGGAGCTGCTGCAACATCTCCTACCCCCGGCAAGCAGCCTGACCAACTCCCGTCTCTGCTACAGCACATAGTGCAGCAACGGCTGCTTTCAACGCGCCACCTCTCTGTCGCCCCTGAGGCGCTGAATGAGGGTAGCATCAGCAGCAGCAGTAGCATCGGCAGCAGAAGCTTTGGTCTTGGGGTAGCACCAGCATATGTTCCATTTGGTGCTGACAGTGCATGCATTGCGCTGGAATTTGGGGCAGGATGCCCCCACCTGCTTGCTCCTGGAGGAGGACATCTGCTGCAGCTTCTGCAGCGGGTGCTGCCGCCTTCGCAGCTGGCTGTGGCAAACCGATCAGCCGCTTCTGTTTTTTCGCTTCCAACTAACAGCAACACCAGCAGCAACAGCAACAGCTGGTTGGCTCGGGAAAGCCCCTGGCTGGCTGTCTTAAGAAAGCTCCTTCGGTGGCGACCTTCGAAGGGAAGGGGAGCCCGATATGACTGGAGCCGCCCTGGCTTATGTCGGACGAATCTGCTTCGGTGTTTGTTTGTTTGTTTTCACGAGATTTTCTTGAGGCAGCAATCAATTTTTAACGACGAGGAAGAGCCAAGGAGACGGATGAATGCCGGGAGAAACAAGGAAGACCTTTCTGTGGCTTCCTTTGCTGAGCTGCACTCCAGCAGGTCCTTCGCAGCTGATTTGCTCCTACCACCCTTCAGCGCATGCACCTGGGGAGGTAAGGCAACAGTTGCATCAGTGCCACGGTGCACCATTACTGCTGCCGTGCTGCTCTGTCTGCAGGAGTAATCCTAGAGGTCTTTTGCCTCGAGGACGCGAGCGGGAATAGAAACGTTCTTCTGCTGCTGCAATGGCAACGGCCGCTGCTCTTGCAAGCATTCCCCACTAGCGCATCTAATTATGCATTTGCACACGCTGTCTTTGGCTCAATAGCTGAGGCCAGGCAGCATGGGGTCTCTTTCCTGAGTAGAAGCTCTGTTTGTTATTTACTCGAGGCATGCCGGTGCTGTAATATCGTGTGGAGTGCTTGTGTTGTGTGGCGTGTGCCCAGCTCAGCCTGAGGGCCTCTCCGCTCGAGCCTATCTCCCTCGCGGGTGGCTAATGCATGAGCAGTACGGTTCGTTGCTGCGAGGCTGCTTAGCTGAGCGCCGTTTATCAAGAGCTTTGAAATCCAGCAGCAGCGGCACCAGCAACAGCGGCTGCTGCTACACCCCTGCCGACGCTGCGCGCCTCGCGGCATCTGAAAGCGAACCTGACGGCCCTCGCCTGATACCTGTCGAGGGCTGCAAAGCGTTTCAACGGGGGCACCAGGCACCGCACCAAATAGTGGCAGAAGGCGCAGGGTTATTCTCCCCAGTTGGAGGCATGAGACAGGTTAGGGATTAGGGTTTTGTTTAGGCTTACGGTTGTTTGCCCAGGGCTGAGGGGCTGGTCGATGTGGGAAAGTCCTTCACCCCAGTCGTAGCAGCCGCTGCCACCGCAACAACACTAGGGGCCGGTGCTGCAGCAACAGCGTATGGCAACACCGGTGGACGCTACGGCATTTGCACCTTGTGATGGAAAAATGTTTCGTACTATGTGCGTGTTTAGGTGGTGGCAGCCCTAGCCAGGCATATCTGCGCTCCTCCTGAAGGAAGGCCTCCCGTGTCTGTGGAGTTGGGCTGCCGGGTGCAACGGCTGGAGCCGCTGCATTCAGACAGCTGCAGCAGCCGAGGCAATGCGTTAGATGCTTCAGATGGCGCAGCTGCAGTCGTTTGCGCTGAGGGGCGCCGGTTCATTGCGGATTTGGTGATTTGTGCGCTGCACCCTTTTGATTTGAGCCTTCTTTTGAAGGCCTCCTCAGCAGGAGGAGAGCAATGCAGGGGAAAACACTCCGAACGCGCTTCCCAGGCACGTCTGCAACTAGTAACATCCAGCAGGACTCCTTCAAGTGCACGAACACTCTGCAATTTCCTCGCATCCCTTCCTTCTGCCTCCTATATTACGGTGCATGCATTCGGCTCAAAACCTTCCGACCGGGCTGCTGCGTTGGGCAGAGGTTGCTTCTACGGATCCTCGAAGGGCATAAGAGCAGCACCAGCAGAATCATCCCCCGTGGCAGCAGCTGCTGCCGCTGTTGTCTCCAAAGGTAGTTGTAAAGCTGCCGAAGCGTTGACTGGGCTCGAAGCGGCCCTGAAGGCAGCGCATGAGGCGGTGGCAGTGACAGAGCTGCAGCTTCCAGGAAACGTCTTCCCCCACGTACAGGCGAAGGCCTTGGCTGCTGCAGGACGCTCCGATATAAGCAGTTTCAAGTGTATTAACAAGCCTCTGTTGCTGCATGTGCAAGCAGCAGTCAGCGTGAAACATGTCGAGACTCTCCTCCACCAAATGCAGCAGTTGCTCATGCCCCTCCAGCTCCTGCTGCAGCCCGTATTAGAACCACCCCTAAAGCGAGAGGAACACAAACACCGGATGAGTGCGATGCAGGAGCAGGAGGCGGCAGCAACAGCGGCGAGCCTGCGCGCGTTGGGCCTGTTGCTGGGCGCAGCAGAAGAGGCAGTAGACAAGGCGCTGCAGCGTGAAGGAATAACAGAATCTTCAGACAGACTGGTGATGTGCTCTCAGCTGTCTCTGCAGGCTGAGCCGCAATGGCCTCTAGTCCTAGAAAAGGACACGGGTGAAAGGGCCAACACTGCTGGTGCGCAGCAGCGCCGCCAGCTGCTGCAGCTGCTGCGGCAATTCGACCAACTGCGCAGCAACCACTGGAGAAGCACCGCAGCACTGCATGCTGTTTCCAGTCATGTGCCGTTTCAACTTGTCCAAGCAGACACTTACCAAATGCCCCAGGCAACCCCCCAGGGTCCCCGTCTGGGGGTCGCCCCGAGGGCCCTTGAGGGGGGACCTCAGGTTGCCCAGGAAGGTCTCGCAGGTGTTTACTCAGAGAAGCAGGTGGTGGATTCTGGATGTGCTTTGTGTGGAGACTTGTTTGTTGAGTCTCGAGAGGACTTCCATCGGCAGAGGGTGCAGACAATGCCGTGGCTGCAAGTGGTAGGGCCTGCGGGTTGTTTGAGGTGCGTCAGCTCCTTTGCTTTCCTCTCCTCTGTTTCCGTGCGTTGTCCCTCGTTTCCTCGTATTCTTTTTCGTTGTTGTTTATTCAGGAGCAGCTACTACAAAGAATGGTGTGTGTGTGTGTGTGTGTGTGTGTGTGTGTGTGTGTGTCTGTGTG